>VWYO01017605.1:360670-381236 GCA_013400275.1 Rhadina sibilatrix
CTGTTTTCAGAACATGAAAAAATGAGTAATGCATTCTTGAAATTATGTCAAAACAGTCTACAGAATATTGGCCAGATACACTGTATCTGTCAATACAAGGAGAAAAAAAAAAAAAGAAAGAAAAAGTCAAGAGCCCTAGAGATTGATCTATATAAAGAGTTTTACACCAGCATTTTTAAAAATTACACATTTTTTTTAGATATCAGTCTTCAAAGTCCTTTTCAGAAGTATTCTTGAAACTGACTCTTAGAAAATGGACCATTTTTCTACCTAGATTTTAGGATATTGTAAACAAAGGAACTCTGATGATTTTGTAGTCCTCAATCCACTTTCTTAATGTTCTGGTCTGATCAATTTCCAAAATTCTAATTACTAAGTATTATTGACAAATATTTTTTTTTCCCCTTTCCTTGATAGTGGTGCTTTTACTCTAGTGTAAAAGTTCTAAAAACATTTTTACAGTTACTCAGAATGCTTTCAAGAGTGAAGAGGAAAGTAGGAGAAGCATTTAATGCTTCCATGAGTATGCAAAATACTTCTGGTGGAAAGAAACTCCTGCTCTTTTCTCAAATTTCTTTTTACTTCCTCTGACAGTTGGAGTCAGGCTACACACTAGTTATGATCCTTCAAGTATCAATTTCATCAGCTAAAAGGAAAATAGAAATATCTCCTCTGAATTCAGTTTCAGCAAAAGATCAGTTGTCACTCAGATGATTACAGAACTATGACTTGCAAAGGCTTGCACTTTTTTCTCTCTTTTCCCTCTTTGTTTTACAGGAAGGAGAGATAAGATAAAGTGGTCAGGTTTTTCTGAAGAGGGAACTTTTGGAATTCTCCCTCAGGGATTAGGAAAACAAAGTACTACCAGAAGTTCCCCATAAATATTCAGAAATCAGAAAGAAGATCAAGTAACCATCCATCCAGAAATTATGTCAAAAGGCAGGATCATGGACAGCAGTATTTTTTAGCCAGAAATTTCATAGGGATCTTGTCACAAGGAAAACAGCAATCCAAATCTTGGATTGAGTCTGCCATGAAAAATGAACAAACCATCTTCTTTCAGAAAGGAATTCTTCATCAAAGCTTGGGTTTTATAAGAAAAAAAATTGCTCTATATTTAAAGAGAGAAACGACATTTACATTTTTGATGGACACTGCATTATGGGGAAATTAGATTCTAGCATTTAGTAGACAGCTTATGAGATGATTGATTGGAAATTTTTTACTGAAATGTTTCTGACAGTAAATGAATTGTCAAAACTAAAATAATTCCCAAAAAGATGTTGCCTTAAAACTCAGTGAAAAATTTGAAATTTTAAAAGTGTCAAAACATTCAAGAAGAAATTTACATTTTAATTTGTATAAAACCATTTTCCTTTAAAGGTGGTTTCAGATTCTACTTTTTTTTTAAGTTTTAAACTATCGTCAGTTCTGGTCCCTCTGATAATTCATATTCTTTTTGATTTACTGTATTAGATATTATAGAAATGGTAAATATGTACATTGGGAAGAAACTCTCTTAGATATTTTAATGTCTTTGTATTAGTTTTATGCTAAAATGTCAAAAATATTTTAAATTATACTCACCAGAAGAAGAGGTAAAATGGTGGATCTTTTGAAGAAATGACTATTCCTTCTAAATGTCAGAATTTGGATGGTTTCAGAAAATCATTATTATGAAATAAGTTTTCCATACAATTATACATTGCAAAGGTAGTTTATGTTTTTAAATGTTCACCAGTGAGCTGTCTAGCCTATGGCCAGGTAAAACCAATTTTTACTTCTGGCTTGTCTTTGTTGTAATTTGATATTGATTTCTTTCCCAGGAAACTTAAAAATAGTCAAACATCGTACTTCCAAAAAAATATGTTCAGCATTCAGGCAGAGAGTGTCTAACACTGATAGGAAAGCAACACTTCAACAACAGAAGTAGTAACAATTTCAGTAATCAAAATATTTTGCAAGCATTACTCTAAAACATTACTGATTGATGTCAAGGATTTGTTTTAGTTTATCTGTTTTTCTCTTTAAGTTTTCTCTATATTTATTTCTGATGCTGCAGGAAAAAGATGTAATTTAAAGCAATAAACAAGAGCTGGACACAGAGATTTTTCATGCTAGATCTGTTTTTATCTGTCTTTTCTATAAATTGTCAAATTGTCAGAAAAGTGAACCAATAAACACAATAAAAAATATAAGAAAGAGGGAAAAATAAGCTTATAGCTATCACTAGCAGGAAGCAGTCTCTTGAAAAAATAATGACAATTATTTTTACTTATGTGTTACTAATGCATTCCAAATGCTGGTAGTTGGAACACATTTTGTCCTATTTGGAACTGCATGACATAGCACCATTCTGCACCATTCGTTGTATAATTATGGTACAAACAAATTACCATTATCACCATTTTTCTGTAATCTTATATTACATGTAATGCAAAATATATGCTTTTTTACCCATAATATTACATGCGGATGTAATACTCCATACTTTTTTGACAAAATAACAGATTTGTTTCCAATGTAAGTTGATTTTTTTTTTCATTGTCTGCTAGAAAATTGAACTGGAAAAATCTAAAGACTGCTAAAATATTCTGTCACATAAACTTTAGTTAGTTAAACTTTCCATAAAGTATTTTCCCAAATCAGATTAAAAGATTCCTAATGTAGCCTTCAGGAATTTTGGGACAATGTTTATAAATTTTAAATTTGGTTTTATTTCTTTAAAGGCATGATTTTATTAGTATGGTCTATTGGGAACTATCCACAATCTTTAGGATTCAAAGGTATCTCATATTCAAGACTTACTATTTCAAGTAAAAAGGCCAAGATAGGCTAAAAATGGAAATAGTCTATGGACTTTCAATTGTCATGATAATTTAATACCTGGCAAAATGCTTACAAAAATCACTGATTTCTTTTATTGTTAGTTAAGGTTTTTTCTTCTCTCCCATCTAGATTAAAATAAAGGATAGGGATGAAGATGTGATTACTTGTTACAAGATTTCGTGTGGTATTACTTATACTATGGATGCAGTTTAAGGGCCACAGCAAAAAAAAATTGCTCTTGTGATCATTACTTATGGAAAATATTAAATATGTACGTAAGATTCATATCTATTAAAGCAGCTCTCTACTCCTTTTAATTTAGCTATGTCATAGAACTAAATTAATGTACTTTCCCTTCTGCCCTGTTCTTTGTAGAGTGAAATAAAAACCTCATGCTTGATAAGAGTCAGGAAGCTCTTTTTATACTGGTTGTTTTATCTCAACTGAAGTAGTACTTTTCAAAATTGTTTTCTCCTGCCTCTTTCCTGCAAGTTAGGCTTCCAAAAAAATAAGTCCACAAGTAGTTCAGAAAAATAAGTTGCTGGAGTGTAGCTGGGAAAGCAGCTCTTAACATGGTGTGTGCTAACTGATTTTTTTTTCTTGCAATCTTATTGAATGCATCCCTATATCCTTTGTTTTCCAAGCAGTGCCATCTTTTGCAGAACATACCATCAGTGCCTTATTAATACATCATTTGCATGACAGATTCAATGGCATGCTGAAGCAACTGCTCATCAGAGCAGCAGCACACTGATGGTTTATCACTGTAGCATATCATCAGAATGAGGCACACTAATAATATCAGATTAAAAAAAAAAAACAAAAAAACAAAAAAACCCAAAAAACAACAACAACAACAACAACAACAAAAACTATGAGGATATTATGCAGGAGTGGATTTAATTCAGGCAGCAGAATGAAGGTATAACTTATAAATCTTCAGCTGTTGTCACTGATGTAACAGAATTTGCACTCTTGCAGAGTGTCACATTTTTTCTCCTAGATGCCTTGTACCCTCAGCATGAGCCCTGAGGCTCTGTGGACAGGTGAGGTGTTCACTCACCAGTACAACTCTCTGATCTGTCCTGGCATAAGACAATGGTTAAACTGTTCCCCAGAGTGCAATTTCACTCCCTTCTCCGTTATGGTTAATAGAGGCATAAGAATATGTCCCATAATACACTGGTAATGTTCTTCTGAGACATTCTGTTAGAGAGTATGCCCTGAAATATGATGCAGTCAAAGAGAACTGGGGCATTATTACCATTAGTTACAAGGTCAAAGTCAGTGGCACACAAAGCATGAAATGAAGATTAGAAACACAGAGAATACTTTGCTTAGGAATTGTCTACTAAATATGCTCTTGCTTGTAGCTTTGCTACAGAGGAGGATCAAATAAGTTGAAAAAGGTCTGCAAGAATATCTTTTAAGAAAATTCACAAGAAATGAAGTCATAAATATTTGTCATTTGGTCTGAGTCTTAGGAACTTGGGAACTCTGCTTTCTTTTCTACAGAAGGCATTGAGTTACTCAGAATTCTCTGGGTATATCTTTAATCTCATTGAAGAGTGCAATCTTTTTTCATTGCATGATCACATTAGTACATTATCTTTGACTAATATGAAACAATTCCACTATGTGTGTGGAGTTGGATGTTTCCAACTAACCAGTTGATACATTCTAATTGGAAACATTGTAAAAATTAATCTTACTGGAGGTCTGCTCATTAATTTAAATATCTATCTAGTATTCTCTGTTAGCAGATGAAGATAACTATAACTAAAGATGTTAGCAAATTAATCACAAGATTTATGTAAATATATGATCCACACAAACAAACCAACCTATAAACTTCGGCACATACGGACACACAATTTATATAATATCTAACTCAAAAGTATTCAGTGCTCAAGAATGAAATCATATCTCATTAGTTAACTGACTCAGAGAACAATACTTTCTGCATGACTTATGCAGGCCATTTAGGAACAAGTATGAAGCCTATATATCTTCAAAGGAGTTCAAACCTTGGCTAACTAATCCATTTATGCTAATACATTTATTTAAAGCACTTGAATCTAAATGACCTTTATGAATCAGGCAGAACCTTTTATGTTTTTTCAGAGATTGCTTTCTACAGAGCCTTCCTCTATGGGTCATTTTCTTTTTTTCTTTTTTTTTTTTTTTAACCCACTGAACAAGACAAAACTGTCTAGAACTACCATGTGTTAACCACAGTGCTAGCTCTGAAATTTAAGACTAAAAAAGGGAAACCATAAAGTTCCACCTGCTCTTCTGATTTGGATTTTTCTGTGTACCACAACCCTTTCTTTAAATTCTAAGAAACACTGATCATTTTACCCTGGGGAAAGGACACAAAAAGAGCAATAGAGGAGGTATGAAGTTTTTCTTCTCAAAGGGTACCTACATCGATACATCTGTAGATGTGCAACAGAATTTTTTGGGTTTGGACTGCGGTTTTTTTTGTGGATAGGCATTGTCCTCTTACTGCTACAGTTTTTTTACTAAACAATTTCAATTAGTATTTAATTCAAAAACCATTTAATCTTTACAAAAATTCTAGTATTATTTGTCCTTTTGTTTAGCATCTGTGATTTATTCTTCCCTTTGCTCCCACAGTTTGGAATTATTTGACTTAATTGTAACTTTTCTTATACTTGAAAAGAAAAAGGAGGCATCAAAAAAACTTACTCTGGTATTACTATTTCAACATATAATCTCACTGACATATTTGATACATAACAAAATATTTATTTAAGACACTTCACACTGATAATATATAAAATTTAAACCAGTGGTTTTTTGTTTTTTTTTTTTTTAATTCAGTATGACTTTCAAATGTGTTCTTTGATTTACTTTGGTTCTATCATTAGGATTGTCAAAGGGTTTTAATCATCTGCCTTGTATGTACTACCTTATATTGGGGCAATCCTGCTGAAGAAAATAATTATTTGAAAGAACTGAAATTACGTAATGCAATCCCTGCTAAAAAAAATGTATATTTTCTAGTCCCATCCATCTTTTCTAGCTATTCAACAGCAGGATTCCCAGATCAATTTTAGTGTTTGTTAGTAGAAGTGCTTTTTCTCAGATTCATATAATTCTGAATGGTTTGAGTGTTGGCATATGCTGAGAGTTGGTATTTTTGCCTTTTTCTGCTGTGTCCAACATATTTTGATATGCCCCAGGGGTTCTGTTATGAGTCTTCTACTCTTTGTTGGCTGTCTGTTGCCTTTAGCTGTTCTGGTTTGACTGAGTGGCCCAAGATTTTGTTGTTACCCAAAAAACAAAAACAAACAACCCCCCCCCCAAAAAACAAAAACAAACAACCCCCCCCCCAAAAAACAAAAACAAACAACCCCCCCCCCAAAAAACAAAAACAAACAACCCCCCCCCCAAAAAACAAAAACAAACAACCCCCCCCCCAAAAAACAAAAACAAACAACCCCCCCCCCAAAAAAAAAATAAAAAAAACCACCACTAAAAAAACCAAACCAACCAACCAACCAAAACAACTAAACTCCGCTCCCCCCAAGCTGATTTGTTTGGCTTTTAAAAATATATAATAAAATCATTATTGCCCTACTGTCCTTTCTATGTCCAGTTCTTCTGGATGGATTAGCAAAATTAAAAACAACACTGAAAGAAATACAATCACTTCATTGATGTTGGCACTTAAAGAGTTTTTAATTAGTGTTAAATTAATTGTACACAAGATTAGGAGCCTTCTGATGACATGGAAAAAGAACCAAGGTATCTTAATATTTATATGATAATGAACAGTAATATGTAATGAAATTTTAGCACTAATTGCTGTATTTGCTTAGTTTGTTCCCTATATCTGCCATGATTTAGATTTGAACAACTTAACATTTCATAGAATCATAGAATGGCTTGGATTGAAAGGGACATTAAAATTCATTGAGTTCCAATCCTTCCATGCCATGGACATGGACCTCTTCTACTAGACCAGGTTGTTCACAGCTGCATCCAGCCTGACCATGAATGCTTCCAATCATGGACAATCCACAGCTTCTCTGGGTGACTTTTTAGTGTCTCAAAAACCTTACTGTAAAAACGTCCCTTATGTCCATTCTAAATTTACCTTCTTTTAGCTTAAACCATTGCCACTTGTCCCGTCGCTACAGGCCCTGCTAAAAAGTCTTTCTTCATCTTGCTTATAATCTCCCTTCATCTATTGAAAGCTGCAGTGAGGTGTCTTCAGAGCCTTCTCTTCTCTAGACTGCACAGTTCTTGGCCTGTCTTCATAGAAAAGTGCTCCAGCCCTCTGATCATCTTTGTGGCTATTTCTTATTGGTCTTCTAAGGACAAATTATTTGCCACATACCCAAATGTTAACACTGAGATGGGTCAACACATTTTCTAGCTTTTTCAGCTCACTCTATTATTATCCATGCAGGTTCAGTATCAATTTTAAAATATTTCTTGCCTCACCAGACCTAGTTTGCCCTTGAATTCTCTTTGCTTAACAAGCTGTTCTTTCCTCATATTCTGGTTGAGTTCTTAGTGCTCAAGTTGCCAGTCTGCTGATTGTGCCAAAATTGAAGCTGAATCAGCCAGTGAAATAACTTTGACATCTACAATGCTGGAAACATTATACTTTCCAAAGCCAAACTGAAGGCATTTCAAGATTATTTTTAGTTTCATAATTTTCAATTATTAAATGAATTAGATGTATAAAATGTTTGATTTGGGGCTGTTATCTGAAGATCTCTCTCCAGTTTTAGGCTCCTCACCAGGAGAAAGACACTTACGTAGAGAAGTGAGCCCAGTGGAGGGCCACAAAGCTGGTTAGAGATCTGAAGCATGTGGTATGTTAGGAAACGGTGAGACAAGTACCCGTTTAGCCAGGAGAACAGATAATTTTGGGAGATATTATTATGGACAGCAACTATTTCAACTATGGGCACAAACAGGGCAAGAGCAGATCTTCTCAAAATGCAAAGTGGTAGGAAAAAGGGCCATGGGCAGAAACTGACACTTGCAAAATTCCAGTTATATATATAAGAAAGTATTTATTTACTTATTTATTTAATTGTTTGCCTGTTTATTTTATCTTTAGAGTAGTGAAATATTGGAACAGGGACCTATACATTTTTTTGTCTCCAACCCTGAGGATATTCAGAGTTTAGCTGGACAGAAGTCTGAGAAACTTGGTTTGATTATACTTGCTTTAGGCAAAGAATCATTTTGATGACGATGACTTCTGGACCTGAAATGTTCTATGATTTTACATTTTGCACTCTCAGACACCTAAGATTTTTACAAATTGTATTATTTATTACCATGTTTTCTACTAGAGTGAGGATGTTTATATGTGCTCCACTCTTGAATCAGCTAGCTGTACACAAAAGTATGAGATCAGAAGATTTTTTTTTTTCATTTACTTTTGTGTGTGTAACATCCAGGGAGTAAGTGAAACAACACAAAATTCTTGAATTAATTGTACAGAAAGAGAAAACTAATTACATTTACTGCTTGATAGGAGACAATTTATTTCACTTCCTGGGTAACAAAGATTGTAAAAAACTGAGAAAAGAATGACACCCCCAACCTATGCTTCTGGAAGAAAATCTGAATTTAAAGTTGAGTTGCTGGGCAGCTCAAATCCACAGCTTTGGGCTGAAGTCAGCTAGCAAGAGCTGCTGAAACTGGTGTGGCTGAGGTCACGTAGGTCCCAGATGTATGCCCAACCCTGGCTCCTTCTCGGTGTTTCAGAACAGAAGGATATGTCATTAATTTCCTAGCTTTTTCTGAAATTATGGCTTTTGGTAGAGGGAAGACTTTACTATGTAGTTTATATGAAGTGGGAAGGTTGGCCACAGTGAGTTTACAGAGAATTAGAGTTTTCCTCTTTGCTTTTGATTTGTCTTTGTATTTTATCTGTTGGTCTTCTTGTTGCCCTACAGCAAATTATTAAAAAGTTAAAATAAAACACTAACTTACTGTTTCAGTAGCTTTAAGCTCACTTTCTATTGATAATACTATTAGACAAAGAAGGACAGGATTAGGATAAGTTTGGTTGGGTTGTTTTGTTTTGTTTTTAATTACTATTAATATAGTCAACACTTGCTACTATATACCAGACCATCATAATTATGGCAATTGATTCCCAGACTCAATAAAATAAATAAATTTTAGTAGCTGACATTGGTTGCTTTTCTAGTAACCAAATTATTTTGTTTTTAACGCAATAGCATGAAAAATACCAGTCTTTTAGCCCTACAGCAGACTGTCATGTCCTTCCATACAGTGCATACTGTTTTTAATATCTACTTGTTATGTTGGTTGTTTACAATACATCCTGCTCAGAGATATGGCAAAATTATGACAACTGCTATATATTACATGCTGATTTTATACTTAGGAATGCCATAAAAAGAAAATGTGTTATCTCCCAGTTTTCATTTTTGCTGTTAATTCCAACATTTGGAAAATTATACTCCTAATCAGCTTCAGTTCTGAGGGTTTTCCAGGGAATTTATCCAGATATATTTAAAAGCATGACAAAATGTATCTCCAAGTAACATTTCTTGCCAAAAATTGAATTTTGAAATATAATTATCCATTATATTTCAGTGCGCTGTATGGCACTGTACTATGCAGAAAGAAATATGGAAAATAAGAGAACATAAAGAGGGAATGTCTCCTTTAATGGGATTACAAAATCAAACCAGACTTTTATATAGATTTAGTGGTGGCTGTAAGGCTTTCCCAAAGTGGGATGTTGAAGAAAATCAATAGTCCCATATTGAGAGTTACTTTATTACATAGGGGGAGAATCTGAAATTTTTAAAACCTGTGTGCAGTCAAGGTAGATTAAGTGTAAACGGAATATTTTGAAATCAAAATGATACCTCAGTTTTGCTCATGGCACCAAACCTCACGTCTGTTTTTCTGCTATGAACCTACATCTAAAGTTGTACCAATTCCCAGTGTTGGCAGAGCAGGCCATGGATCAGAGGGCTGCATTGCACAGCTGCAGTGATACCTGTGAAAAGGTTTCGATACTTTAGGTATGACTGCACAGAACATTGGCTCTGCAGGAGGGATGTGACATTGCTTCCCCTGACAGGCTAAATATGCATGAAGGAAAGTCTGTTCCACCTTTTCCAGTTTAGTAGATCTTCCCAGACACACCAACCTCTTCAGTATCTTGTAGAAGACTTTAGATGTGTCACCACAAAAAAGGTATCATTAAAATGCTCCAATTTAAAAAGCATATAAAAATGTTGAAACAAATTGCTGTCTCCAACAGATATTTAATGCCTATTGCATTCATAAGTAATGAAGCCATCTCCAGTCATGAAATATGAATCTAGTTGGTATAATTTTATATACTTGATTATATTAAGAGTGTCACCTGTGTTATGAAGCGTACATCCATGGTTCTCAACATCTGGGGTACATATTGAAAAACAACCAGCATTCCTCTTCTATAAAAAATGTATTTTACAAGAGTGATTTCTATTTAAGCAGAGTTAAATAAAACAGCATTGAGGAGGAATATGAAACTTGCTCTGTGAGGGGAAAAACTACAAACTACAATATCACATTTTAAAAATTAATACAATTTTACAGTTACAAAAGAGGAAAGCACTTACATAGTATGCATGGAATTTCTTTAGATGGTTTCAGGGCTTCAACTGTTTGCATTGAAGACATTTAAGAATCTCTCTCCCACAAGGCTTTTTCTTCTCTCCACATCTTTTTTCTTTCCATTTGTCCAGAAACATGGAAGCTTCTTTGCAGCTAAAATGGAATGTCAAGGATCCAAGTTATATTGCATAAAAAATATTTGTAACTGTTCATTTCTAGGTTTTGCTTACCCAGCTTTATTTGGGAACAGTAAGAATTTTTTCCAGATGGAATAAATAAGTTGAGAGTGTTCTCCTCCAACTATATTATTTATTACTTCCTAAAACAGCTGAAATAAGCTAGGGGAAAACTCCAAACACATGGTAAAAACTGGCTTTCAGGTACTCCTGACAAATTTTATGTAGAATGACACATATTTTTGTGGGTTCTTCCTTAATGTGTTTGAGGCTTCAGCAAGGTGTAAAAATTATTTGTGGCTTGTGATGTTAGAAGGATATTCTTTCTTATAGATAAATGTGAATTAATGACTTCTATCAAGGTGTTTATTATTATGTTTGGACATGGAGACCCCATGACTTCTGGTCATGGATTTAATTTAAAAAATATGCTGCTTGCTGACCAAATTAAGTTAAAAAGTGCCTAATTTTTAATGAAAGAAAGTATAGGAAGAATTTGAGATCAGAATAAATATGTATCAGCAAAAAAAGTTGTTCTGGGATGTTTCTTTTTCCTCCCCTGTTATTTGTTGTTTTGGTGATTATTTTGTATGATTTTGTATGGACTGTGTAGGTCCATAATCATAATATTAATTCAAATCCAAATATTTTAAATTAAATTCAGCAATTCTATTTTTTGGTGGTCAAAATATTTCTGGTTTTTAAATTTTATTCCAATTTATATTAATGACTGTATTTTATTTACAGTAAACTTTGAAACAGAATGTTTGAAACTAAAAAAAATCAAGTAATATTTTTAAAAATACAAATTTTTCATCTTCTTAATACACACTTCAAGTGGAAAGCATCAGGTTTTACATCTTGATTAATTCTAGTGGAAAAATAGTGAATCTGAAAACTTATAACCAGTTCTATTATTATTATTCCTAGTCATTTAGATTGAGGGGGGGGAGGGGGAGGAGGGAAGTTCCATGAAACATTAAACATATTCTTTCCAATATGTTAGAAAATTGTAAGGAAGTTCTTGATGGAGTCTTGATAGAGTCTATGTTTTTCTCCATTTTAGAGTTTCATGCTGGACTCAGCAACTAGTAGTATAGATATTTTTACTCTTATTCTACATAGTTGCTATATATTGCTTAATAAATGGCTATATTAAAAAAAAATACCTTAAACAAGTGTTGATTTAATGTTTGACAGTAGAAAAAATACTCACTAAAATTCTCAAACAGCCTTTAACTGTATTAACAATTTTAAGATACAAAATATATTTGAAAACACTATCAAGAAGGTCTTATTCTTCAACAGAGAGGAACTTTTTAAGTTACCCCATCTTAGATAAACAGGGGTAGCCTGCATGTGAATGGTAGTATTATTTTGAGCCATCATTTTTGGTAACTACATAATGTTCCTACGCATTACTTTTGATTTTGGAAAGATCTCTCCGTGATATTTCACTTCCTCTGTTATCATCCAGAGATTTATTCATATATATATTTTGAGAATCATTTAGTTATTTAGTGGAAAAGGTTCTTGCCTCATGACATTGAGCACAGGCAGACAAGTCTCCTCTTAAGAACAAAAATATAACCTTGGATATTTTACACATACTGAAAGTAGAATGAATTAATTTCTCAGTCATCATTCAAGTTATCACACCATCATCCATTCAAAACAGAATGGAAATGTGGTTAACATGAATCATCGTAACTGAAAATGTTTTTCTTACTGAAAGAACATAACACTGAAAATTACAATTTAACTCAAGGTAGACAAATATTTGAGTTTCTTTACAGTAAAATTACCTAATAGGAAAGGAATGAGAATCCTTTTCTTGATTAAAAAAGTATATTGTTGCACTATATTCTACAAATATTTATTCATTTTGAGATTATATAAAAAGAAACTAGGAAAAAATACATGCATTCTAATTAAAGAACACCTCGGGGGGGTTTTGTGTGGTTTTTTTTGTGTTTTTTTTGTTTTGGTGTTTTTGTTTTTGTTTTTGTTTTTTGCTTCTGGATTATTATTTACTTGTTTTCATGTGATATCATGTGTTTTGTTCCAAATTTTTATATATTGTTATAAATTTGTCTTATTTGTCGACAAAAAAAAAAATAAGGGATCTTTGTCACTCTGGAAAAATATTTTAATAAAGGAAAAAAGTACACACTTGTGCAAAGAAAGCTAGGAGTTTTAATTCTGTAAAAAAAAACCCCGAAAGTATAAAGCACTTTATGGCACTTACAGGGAACTGTGCATTTGAATATATTAAAGTTTCCTGTTCTTCATCTATTCAGTAGCAGGTATATTGGCTTGCTGAAATTCTAATCCTGCATTAGATTTTAATATGGCAGCCTCAGCATGGTAACGAACTTTTATTATTATATTTTAGTCTATTAAAAAAAAAAAAAAAGGAAAAGATCTTAATGCCAACATAATTGTTTTGGAAAGAAAGTACTAAATGACTGTGAAGTTCTGGATATAAATTTAAGAAATTTTTACATAATGTTCACATGTTTCAGATAGTACTCAAGCTCATTAACTTCCCCCCCCATCACCGCCACCAGAAAAAAAAATCAAATGGGTTGCACAGAAAAGGGCACTTTGATGATATAATTTAGCTGTGTAAAATCTGATCATTTTCTTTCTCACTAGCTCATTTCCACTTATGGCTCAGTAAAAGTAGAACTGCTTATCAAATATTCATTGTACAATGAACATTACTATTTTTTGGTGATGTTTAAGCAAAATTTATTGAGTAAGAAAGGGAAATATTAATTTCTCAATACAACCAGCTAGATCTATCCTTTCCAAGGGGGTATAAATGTGTCTAGATTGAGGACCTCCAAATCATAAAAAAGAAACAGATTTCTAGTTTTGTCATGTAGGTAGCATATGTCATAGTTTTATTTTTTTTTAAATATTTTTAATGAGGGGTATTTAATGAGAAATCACTGAGACATTAGCAGCCATTGGGACAGTGTAACAGGGCTTTTTCTAATGAGACTGTTTTCTGCCACAAACTAAATTGAAGTTTTATCTATAGAAAAAAAAAAGAGCAACAAAGCCACACAAGCTGTCTCATGTATGATCAACATTCATACATATTAAAAAATATGATTTTCACCCTGTAGATGAGAACTAAAAATTAATCATAATCTTAATTTTTCTGGAAAATCTTGAAAATTCTTTCCATTTGCTTATCATCTGATAATGATGGCATCCACATAATGTCAATATCATTAATTTAATCAGTGTTTTAGATTGTGAACTTTGGGTTCTACCAGGGCTACCCTGCCTTAACTTACTGCTAAGTGTTCCTTTGTGCTCATGAAATTAATCTTCATTTTATTGCATTATTGCTTTTCTCTGGTGATATCCCAGACTTCTTGTTGCATTAAAAAAACATTCATCCTGTGTTGTTTGCTGACCAGATTTCATCTACTTATTCTACTTCTGTGTTTCATAGTACTTAAAAAAAATAATAATAAAGAAAGATTCATATGGATTTTACAGCAACCTGTACCTTTCCTGCTTAATGATATCTCTTGACTTTAGGAATTTTTTGAATTCTCAAAATCTGTTACATGTTTCTTTTCATATATGGCAGTTTTCAATTCCATGTAAAAGGAGCTCAGCTTAAAATATGATTTTCCAATGAAAGAAAAATTGCTAAATTAATCTATGGGTTGCATTCTTTGATAAAACCACATTGTATTTTATTCTACATTCCATTTACACCTGCTCCTTTAATTGTTCTATTCTTTGAAATATTTTCTAAAACTTTGTATATGAATAATGTTAAACTAATGCGCCTTTAGGTTCATGTATTACTTTTCATACTACAAATCTGGGACAATGCCCTCTCACAGTCCTTGGTCACAGTTAGACAGAGTACAAGATGTTTTATATTTTGTATGTGTTGCTTCTGAATCCTGAATAGAAATTGTTATTTTATTCTGTTTCTTTGAATTATACCCAGATTACTTCTAATCCAAATATTTTAAATAGTTTATTTTACTTTACTTTTATTGTGGTCTTATGTGTTCTTTTCTCTCTTTTTTTTTTTTTTTTTTTTTTTTTTTTTTTTGTGTTTAGGTCTCACACTTTTTGCTTTCTTTGATAGTCTTTGATTGTTCAGTCTTACATTTATTTTTCTCTTGGCAAAGGAGTCTTCCAAATATGTCTGCTTTGCTAGTCAGCTTTTCTTATTTTGCTGCATCTTTTTAAGTTGTTTTTTTCTCTGACAAAGATTAAATCATTCTTTTCTGGAATAATTACTCATTCAGAGCTTTTTCATGTAATATTTTTTTCTTCTTTTAAGTAAAGATACATAAAACTTTGAATCCCAGCACTTCTCAATCTCCTCTAAAATTGAATCCTTCATTATCTAGTAGTATTTCACCATGTTACTGAGATTGTCAAATTTTTGCTTATTCCTGGTCTCCTAAATGTTCTGCCAACTTCACTGTTATTTCTTCCCTCTCTGAATTAATCTTCCTTTCAAGTCAGTGAAGTCATTGTTTTAATCCCCAAGTTTCATTTCTGGCACACATAGTTTAAAAACCTCTTTATTTGACAACCTGTTGGAATTTATTTAAGCTCTCTTTGGTTGCTTCTTATTTCCAGATTCTCATTGTTGACTGAGCATCTTCAATTAGTGCATGAATGTAATCCATAGATCTTTGCACATTGGGGAAATCTTGTGGTGCCAAAAGAAGTCTCTTTTTTTGAGCTTCTTTTGTCAAAGAGGAACATGGGAAGAACAAATTACATATCAGTGTCATGTTTTATGCCATCTGGAATGCATGCAAAGCATTCTGATGAACTTACCTAGCTGGATCAAATAATTCTCTCTGCCAACCTTAGAGGGAATTTGCTATGCAAAACAGGCAATGCCCTGGCTACTCTCTATAGAGCTGTCAGTCTTCAACACTTCCTTAGACAGTATATTGCACCTGGTGAAATAAAATATGTCTACACAGAACTCTTGACTGGGTAAATCAATTCTTTTGTTAATATGTGTGATTCATTTTCTCAATGTTTTAGTCTAGCTATTTTATTCCTCCCACGTTCACCAATATATGCAAATGATAATTTATCACATAAAAACACAAGAAAAGAAGCCATGAAATAAAATCTACCTTGGTGACAGGTAGAAGGTATTAAAATATAAAAAGGTATTTATTAACTAAAAATCATTAGTCACTCGTTATAAGCAAAAGTTCTCAACACTTAAAACTGAGATATCGAACTATAGATTATTCAGTACAATAGTATTGTAATACTCTTTACATCTCAGATTTGCCCCTTGGATTCAAAGTCTATATTTTAGTTGGGTTTCTTTTGACTTTGAAACTTGAACAAATTCTTTCTCTTCAAAGATGGATTTGGCTAACATTAAAAAAAATAAAAAAAATTCAGCAAATCCATCTCTTCTAAATGTTCTAGGATGCTGACCTTGACGTTATATACTCTTATTTCTCTTCTCTAACTGAACAGTAAAACCATGCCATGGATAAGCCCTGCCATGAGGACTTAGGAAGTTGAACAACATATCTTGAATGACTGTGTAGAACAATATTGCTTCAATACAGGATAGATTATTTTCCTTTTCCTTTTAAGTCAAGGAAAAGGAATATTGTCATACCTCTAAGATATTTTTTCTACTCTTAGCGATTAAAATAATTAGTTAGATGAGCCACATCAGTGCTCATGAGTGACTCCTGTGAGATATAATACAGTAATTTGGAAAAATATCCCAGGAATTTTATAAGTATAGCTGAAAAGTGTTGCAATCCCATATAATGTAACGTTTAAAAGTAATGGATCTATTTTTCAATTGGTTTTTGATAGCTCTTTTACATACCTCTTCCACTATCCTAGACTTAAAGTTTCTCCTTTCTTCCTTTTCTTTCTGCCTTTCCCATTTTTCTCCTTCTCATGTTTTTCCCAAATGTTGAATAACCTGTGCTTTCATGTTCTGTCAGATAATTTTACCTATTTCCCTTCTCTCTCAAAACCTGTAAATTGTGTAAAAAACATGGCCTACTTTGCCTATTTTAGTCTTCTTTAACTCCATTCTACTCATCTTTATGCTGCCCTTTCTGCTTCTCTCTTCCTTGAAAAGGCGTACTTTGACACAAATGCTGATCATATTATAATTTGTCTAGCTGTATTTGAACTGTGACCCCTCTCTGTTTTAATTTCTTAAATAAAACCCATGATACACATTTTGCAAGTCCCATGTATAACCTTGATGAATATGTGATTGCGTTGTCAGAGAATTTTACAGCTAAGAAAGTAGGTGTTCATGCATTACTCCCTAATTATGCTTGAAGCTAGAAAATAATTTTCAAAAATGTTATACTTTGGGTTTATAATTTTATTAAGATGATGACTCCAAGAGATCTATTTGTAGGACAGCATAAAGACACTGAAGGTGCAAAATAACTCTTTTATATAAGCAAAGGAGATAAGCAGAACAGTGAGAACATTCTCTAAGACAGAAGAGTAAGAGATATTATTCCTGATGTATTAATAATTAAAACAAGTCTGAATTTAATTGATACTTAAAACATGTTTTCTTTATGAAAACATAACGAAAAGAAATAATATTTGCAATCAATAGCTGTACAACAGAAAAAAAAAAAAAAACAACTTTTCACTTGTAGCCTTGATTTTCTACTTGAGTAACAAAACTTTCTTAAGGCGTTCTCCTCCTGCAAGTCCCAGCTATTCTTTCTTGTCTCATAATCTATTGTGTGTCCACCTACAGCCCAGTACCTCTGGACTGTGCTGTGAACGAACTGTTGGAAGCAAAATTCTTGAATTCTCCACAAAGAATTCTTCACAAAGAGACTTGTGACAGAAGAGTTATAATTTTGGAGAGATGCTAGAACAAAAAGACAGCCCCTCCTTACATGTACAAACTCTTACGTGGAGCTGTAGAAAGTCTTGAAGAAGGACTTAGTAATGATAAAATATGACTTCTTATTGTATCACAATATGTGTTTAATTTTGACTTTATCAAAAAAAAAAACAAAAAACCCACCTGCAGAAAACAGAGTAAATTAGATAACTGTCTTTTCTACAGATTTGCCTCTAATTTTTGTTGATGCACAGGAGATTTTCAACAAGTCATTTTTTAAGGGAATTTGACTAACTCAACATGAAGTCTTGTAAAGGAAGTATATCTAACATGAGGATTCAGAAAACTTTTAAGCTTTTTGCTGAAATAATCTTCTTGAAGTTAACTTTTTTTTTTCTGAAAAAAATTTACATCACTAGCACTTGAGTATGTATTTCAATGTATTTCAGTATATCTGGAAGAAAACCTAGCTATTAATAAATATCTGTCCTTCCTCCTCTGTTTCTAATTCATAATTCATCAACTTGGGCTGCAAAACCAGGCATAGTGATTTTGTATATTAGTAAAGAGAACCTGTCTTAAGGTTATCTATTTACTTCAGTCTATTCACCATCCACACTTCAGAGAACAAACACTGAACAATAACACTAAAAAACATAAACTTTTTCCAGTTTTAATAGGATTATGAGTTCTCAAGTCAAAGTTTTTCACTTGTACTTCACTCTTGTGATCACTTTCTCTCATCTTGTCCTAAACTTGTCTACTCCTCTGATAACAAAACCTACTCTGCCTGATCTCCCATGACATACAAGTTCAATGCAAATCTAAGATGGTGAGACTCAGTGAATCTCAATACACTCAAACAGAGTGAGACTCATCTAGGAGGTAGGAGAATAAATTATTAAAAATATACATAATGTGTAGTTTTGCACAGTCTATGTATTTCATTTTGTAATTAAATAGTTGGAGTTTTTCTGGTTTAAGTTTTAAGTGAGAGAAAATTTTCTGCAATGTGTTATTTACACAGACTTTGATGCTTTTGATCTGATCTGAGAAATGCTCAAAACATAACAGGTTAAATTGTCAGGTGTAGGTTACTGTAGTTCAGCTAGCAAACACAGAGTGATTCTTCCACCTCCCACTCCAAGCAGCAGAGATTGAGGTCAAAGACCCCAATTTCTTCATTGAGACTTTTCTGTCACCATTTAAACATTGTATTTTAACCTTTGAGTTTAAAGCATGGATGAAAAATTGCAACCATGACCCTTCCTTATTTTGGGGGGAGGGAAACAAAAGATTTTTGTTGAACTAAGGCTTTATAATTTGTGCAAATATACCAGAGAGAAAGAAATATTGGCAAACAGTAATTGAGGTGAAATATGAAGTCACGTCCTAATGAGAGCTTTGTAAATCTTAAAAACTGGCCCAAAAGATCTAGAAGAGAGTTAGTTACTTCAGACTGGCAAAAAGTTCTTTTAATACTGTGCTTCTGCATAGGTCTTCCAAATTCCTGATTTTCAGCCTGTTAAAAGAATATGAAGATGAAGAAAAAATTAATTAAATAATAAGACATTTGGAAGGGAAGTGTCTTTCAAGGGAATGGTGGTGATGATGCTAATAGAGGTTTGAATAATCTAAAGATTAGAGAAAGATATTTACTCATATTATGTGAAAAATCTGAAATATATGCATACAGAAAACCTAAACACAACTTCTGCCTGAGGTAATATATACCTATAATATAGGTAATTATTGAGGGTCTCACAGGGTATGTCAATATACTTAAAGACAGAGCTGCTATTCAGAAGAACCCAGGTAAGCTGGAGAGACAATGAACATAAATTGAGAAAAAAAGTTGTTCAGGCTGGATCTAAGGAAAACTTCATTTCTGAGAATAGCTTAACAGTCTTCCCAAAGATGCTCCACCCTTAAAGGTTTTCAAAAGCCAGCTGGACAAAGTCCTCAGCAACTGGAGGTCTAACCTCAGAAGTGACCCTGCTGTGGGCAGGAGGTTGAAGTGGAGACCTCCTGAGCTTGCCTGTGACATGAGCTACCCTTTGAAAGTAATCTGAAGTCAAAAAATTATAAGAGGTCCAGGGCATAAGATCCATTGTCCAGGGCGCAGGAGTAAAAATGAGCAGACTTACACTCATCCCCTTATTTCTGAGAAATTTCCAACATGAACTTTTTCAACTGACTTCTTTTCTGATCCTCTCTTCCCTGTTACGCAAATGGAATTGAAAAAGTATTTTTTTCTCCTCTCAGGTTTTATCTAGGTAAAGCTTCAATTATAAGTTTCTAAGTATAATAACAAAGCTCCTAAACTCAAAATATTAGTCAATTTAAAAAATGTTTTGAGGCTAGGACTCTGTACCTTGAGTTTCACTTCACATGCTTTGGACCTTGTCAGCTATTCATATTAGGTACAAGAAGCTAAACTGAGACTAGATTTTAAGTTGACAAATTTAAAAATGTTGTCTCACTAAATATTGAAACCACAGAATAGCTCCATTTTCTTATGATTAAAAAAAAAAAAATTATTATTATCTTGTATAATCTTAAAACTGGGATAGATTTAAGAGCTACTCTAAGACTGAACCAAGTATGCCATCTAAGATATTTGCTAGTTATAATGTCCCTGTATTGCATAAACTAGGCAAAAGACAATCTGAGTGAATTAAGAACTTCAGATGTTTTAAAAGAGACACATAACTTCTCAGTATAGTTTAATTTTGTGTGACATGAACTCTGATACTAGTTAAATACACAAAATAAAAAACATAATTAGTTGCTGGAAAATTAGCAGATAAAACTTCTATGCAAGTAGAGCACTAGTGTATTTGAGGCTGGGAAAATTTTAAGGTAAAGAATTTAAGAATTCACAAGCACCTTAAATATTTATTTGGATGACAGATATTTGCTCCTCTTAGAATACACATATATGAAGTTTAGAGAGCTAAAGATAAATGACGTATTTCACTATTGATGAGAAAATCCCCTAAAAATACAAGTCAATTCTAAAGAAAAAAAAAAAGAAAAAAGAAAA
>VWYO01017605.1:381525-393359 GCA_013400275.1 Rhadina sibilatrix
AAAAAAAAAAAAAAAAAAAAAAAAAAAAAAAAAAAAAAAAAAAAAAAAAAAAAAAAACCAAAAAAAACAAACCCCAACTGAAAAGTGACTCAGAACCAGAAATTGAGGGATATAGTTTTTCAGGATAATTAATTTTTTTGATTCTTTTTATTTAACAGTTTCTTGAATAGCTGTGATGATGCAGGAACAAAGGGCATATATCGGTGAGATTGAAAATCTGATGCAAAGGACACTTAAACTGTGTAGTCTTCAAAAAAAAAACAAAAACAAAAACAAAACCCCTGTATAATCACAATTCTGCAAGTTATTTTCAACTGATTGTATTTCCAGAATCCATGGCTCCTGTTCTTTCAGTTTATCTGCAAAGATGCATATTCACTCCAAATTCCTATTGATTGCTTGACTGAGCCTGTACTCAAAGACAGCAGTTCCAGAATATTTCTGAAATTGCCTTAACACTTTCCCACTTTGCAATTTCGGAATGGAGAGACACAATCAAAATCTTAGATTTAACCTACATAATTTTTTTTACCTTCTCTTTCTACAGGCCTATGACAGTTGCATTTTTCTACCAATGTACTTCTAGCATGTTTTCTTACAGCATCCTATTTAATGATTATCAGACACAAGAATTCAGTTAAGTGCTCTAACCAGCATGATCATCATTGCTCAAGGAGCTGGTTACAATCCCCCTGATGGCCTTCTCCCAAAGATCCAGTGCAGGTGACAGCAGGGTTAAAGGCAGTGACACTTTATGTTTGGCACAATGACCTGGTGACTGGAGAGGCTGAAGACTGAAAAGCATTGCTTATTGTAACCCAGTGATTAAAAACATACACCTTTGCATTCTCACTTGATTTAAAAATGTTGTTGCTTTCATGGAGCAGTGAAATAGTAGAAATACAAGAACCTTTGAGATGCCTAAACTGACACAATGGCTTAAAACTTACCTCAAACCCCCTTTTCTTTCCTGTCCTATTCACTTTCCCAATCAGATGGTTTTGCTTACCTGACCCTGCAGTAAAAATTCTTGCAAAATACCAGGAAAATTGCTTTGATAGCAATGGATTAATTTTGATTTTCATAGATTAATGTGCTGATATAAAATATAAAACTTTAATTCAAATTTCAAATGATCTTGCTTAGAAAAATACCACAGTGCATTTCATTGCAACATTAGCTTCCACATTCTCTGCATTTATACAGTGTGAATTTAAGAGGAAATAATGTAAACCCCAGAACAATAGAATTTACATGAAAGGCATATGAAAAACCATCTTTGTGATATTTTAAAGCTATTAAATAAAATTTTTCACAGATAAACTGAGCTGGATATTCTCAAAAAATTAAAATTTTTGTTGAGATTCTGGAGAACCTAAATGAAATTCTTATTCTTTTTAATATTTAAACTAAGTTTTAAAGGTAATTTTAAATATACTCATATTTTGAATGTTCTGTAAATCTGGGATTAAGTAGTATGAACTTTTGCATAAAGAAAGAGAAAAAAAAAAAACAAACCCATACCCATATTTAGGAGAGAGATATCAGTAAGAAAAAGTGTAAAAAAATGTAAGCTCTGAAGGCAGCTATCAAAGACGCCAATGACATATGAAATATGGAAACAGCTGGAAATTAATCAGTGAGAATAATTTAAATGAAACCTAAAAATCCAGACCATACCTATAAAAACCAGTGCTACAGGCAAAAAAAAAAAAATGGAAATTAAAGGAGGAAATAATGCTGGCATTGCATAACAACTAATAAAGCTAGCATATATCTAGCAAAAGGGAAATATGATTTTGCTGTTGAAGGGGACCTATTTTGTAGTGCAAATTTAATTAATCCTGGATACCAAAACTAGTAGTACTAATAGTAGCAGTAGTTGTAGTAGTAGTAATGCATTTTAAAAGATATGGAATAATGGGTACACTTTGATATGACTGTTCCTTTAAAATATGCTTAAAACATAGAATACCATACACAGGAAATCAATACAGACAGTTACAAGAATGTAAATGATATATAGCATATATATATTTATATATCTGTATGTAACACATATATTCTGTGACAAAGGGAACAGGCCTGAGACACTGTCAGTCCCATACAGGAAGGTGTTCTAATTACCATCAAGTGAGCAACCCAAGCCCAGAAAATTCAGCTATCAGGTCCAAAATTTCTCCTTGACTATTTGTCACAATGATTCAAATGTTCCAGTGCTTCGGAGACTGAGCTAGATAATAAGGGGTCACTAAACACGCATTAAACATTCTTCTTTGGTTTATACCTCAGCATACGTCAGAATTCCCTTGCATAACTTTCTATATAAAATATACATTAAAAAGGCATATTTGCTTGACATTCCATTTTGAGAGCATATCTTAGTCTATGCTACCTCAGACAGCTCTGCTTTTATAACATAAAATTCTGTATGTCCTGAATTTGCAAAGCACCAAACTCTCCTGAATGGCATTCAAATTCATCTTAAAATCATAGAACAAGCTGGTGAACCTCTATAGAATTTCTTCTTTTTTAGAGGACCTTGGATAGAAGTTTGATGGCAGATGAAAGGTTTCAGCACAAGTTAGCGCAAGTTTAATCAATTACGTGAAATAGAATTATTCATATTGATTTTGAATAATTTTCCATCCTAAAGTACATCAGATGCCCAAATTAGCAGGCAATTAAATAGAAACTTGTTTGATATGATTTTGGACAAATAATTTGCAAACATTTTTATTTATATTTTCCTTTTTTTTGTTTTGCTTTTAGAGATTTTAAATTGAGTATTGTCAACAAAAATTAAATTAATTTTGGCTTAAGTCAGGTGTACTCTAACATTCTTCAAGTGAACTGTCTATAACTCTGCCTCTGTATTGAGCTCTTAGTTTTCACAAGAATTTGAGAAACCATTTGTAAGACTAAAATCTAAGGAAGAAAATTGAAGAAATCTCTAGAGGATTTGCCCAAATAAGATTGCATTTTTGCTCCTCTGCCAAGGAAGATGGGTCATTTTCCCTTTTTAAAGAAACCTTAGGGCTGGGCTCAAATCTCACAGTTCTCCTGTTTGCTTACTTCATCTATTTCAGGTCAGCTGAATGCCAGAGCTGCTTACAGATACTCTTTACTTTTAGATTGTTTTACCTAACTAGCATAAAATGTCACAACTCCAGGGAATAAGCCACATCATTTACCAGCTGATTTAAACAAACTGTATCTATAGCATGCTGAGAAAGGTCTGATGAAAAGCAAAATTTGTTAAACTTCATTGAAGTATATCTCAACCCAGTTACACATTAAATTGCAGTATGTTAAGAATTTATAGATTTTAATGTATCACTCTACCTGGAGAACATGAGAGGTATGTTTGATTAAAGGTATTTTCAAACCCATCTACTCATCAACCAGGTTGAGTTTTAGATTGGTAAAAAAGAAATTTCAGGCTTGGTATGGTATTATTAAATAATAAAATGTAAGCTAAAAATAAGACCAAGAATACGGTATGAATAAATTGAAAATATTAATGAACCAACTTAATAAGAATACATTCATTTTTAATGTTATTCTAAGTAAAAATATGAATACTTTATGTGTTCTTTTTAAGGTTTTCTTGAGGCAGTGACTACACATTTACAATGAAAACCTATTTTTCTGGGTCTTGTAGCAATGTATATAACTACCATGCTCTCTAGTTAATATGATAAATAATACTTAAGTATTTCTCTTCACAATTAAAAAGTATATAAAGTATTTTATCAGTCATTAATACATAATGAAGTGTTTATGTAATTAGGTATGCAGCAGAAGTTTTCTGAGACTGTGGAAATGTTAGGTGTGACCATATATATGTTTTCAAGCTGTGCATTGACTCATAGTTCTTCTGGAAGCTCTGGTGGAAGAGGTAGGGCATGGTCTCACTGGAGGAGATACACGTGGAGTGTAACCTCAAGAAGGGCACTGTGCTCCCTGTCTTCCCCTTGTCCTCTGAGGTGAAATACATTGTATGTTGAATGTAATGAGATTAAAATACTCCCAGCTAGCACTTGTCTCTCTCAATCTTACACGGAAAAAAGCACATAGAAATCCAGGTAGAAAGCCTTTGTTACTTTGATATTTTTGGTGAAATGGAAACCCTGGAATTTAAATGCAATGAGCAGCACTTAGGAAGGGGTTTGTGTGTCAAAAAGAAAAGTGTCTCAAGCCATTTTAGAAGCATTTTAAAACTACCTAGTTTATACTTGATACTCCAACCTTAGATTTTCTGGAGTTTTGCTGTCATTTATACCACACCCTGTAAGAATCTCTGAAAGGGTGCTAAGTCTATTTAGTCACTCAACTTCAAGTTAGCATTTACATTTAACTTCCATCTAATATATATAGTACATCACAACTTTCTTTTTTCAGGGTGAAAATGGCTCTGCTGCTAGTTGCATGTGGCTGATCTAGTACAATCTATTTGACTTTCCCAGGGCTTATTATTTACACCTTTTCTGTGAGTCTCTCTTTTCTGTAGGCAGCGGTGAGTAAAAATGATGGCTTGGGTGACCATATTCTTTCAATATCAAAATAAAGGTTATTTTGACACCTGAGAAAAAACTTATCATTGCCTTGTCTGTAAAAGTCTAAAGAAATATGATGAAGACTGTGCTGATGTTGCTGCATAGACTTGATTCTTTTTTTGAGCTTCCCAGGAGAGGATTAATTGTTTTTTATACAGAGGTGGACCAACTCCAGCCACTGGTAAAGCTCCCACACGCACTCATGTACTCTCATTCAGCAGGCTGAGGGAGTGAGTCAATTGAGCAAAAAGAAAAAAAACTCATGGGCAGAGAAAGAGGCAAATTAATAAGCAAGACAACCAACAAAAACAAAACAAAACAAAAAACCAACACAGTGATCATTCTCCACACCTCACTAGCAGACCAACGTTCACACATTATGCCCACACAATCTGAGAGAAGTGATTTTTCTAGAAAAATTCTTGCTGAGTTTTATTGCTGAATATGACACCATAGGGCGAGGAATGTCCCTTTGGTCAGCCGGAGTCAGCTCTCCCGGTTGTCTCCCAAAGTCTTCTCCACTTCGAAGGGGAGAAGCGTGAAATATCTTTCAAGCCCTACTCAGCAGTAATTAAAACATTGGTTTGGTGACAAAGTTTGAAAGACAGCACCAAAATGTTGGTTATAAAGCAGATAAAATCCACCCTAGCCAGGAGCAGTACTCGTTCAACTGCCTACTGGGGGCAAACAGCATAGAGAATGAATCACAAATTAGGGTGAGATATTTCTTAAACACCCACTCTTTTCCTTGCCCTGATACTCAGATTTCAGCTATCAAAGTTAGAAAGATTTTTGGGCTCTCAGTCTCATACTTGTCAATGATTAAACACAAAAGAAGACATTTGACTCCTCCTCATTCCTTGATGATTCATACAAATTACATAGAAGTAAAAATCTTTTTCTATTTTAAATATACCTTCCTGTGCCCATCACAACAAAACAAACTCTTTTTCTATTTTAAATATACCTTCCTGTGCCCATCACAACAAAACAAACAACCCTATTTTTTTGCCAAAATTGAAATAAGAAATATAGTTTACAAAGCAATAGGGAAAATATAATTTCTCCATTGTTGTGGAAATTTTAAATTAGAATTACATTCTATGCTTTTAATCACTTATTTGTTTGTTTGTTTGTTTCATGTGACCAGTACTATTAATACTGGAAAATAAGTAATTTCTAGATTTTGTTTTTTCTAGGTAAATTTGAAAAAATAAAATTGTAGATGATTTCAAAAGAAAAGTCACTGCTGGCAAACTGAAAAATGAGATGATTAAAAAAAAATCATTTTATTCTTCTAATACCTTGAGTTTTAATACTATTATATTCATTATGAAGGCTAATTGATCTGTTTGCATAACAGATTTTGATTTCTCTTTAGCCTGGTGGCTAACTACTATTTGTGATTTTGTAAGTCATAAGAATATTTAGTGACTATTTTTTCCCATATCATTATTTATAAATTGAATTGTGAGTATCCTTTTTCTTCTGCTGGTAACACACTGAAATAAACTCAAGTGCGCCCTAAAATGCACAATGAACCGAGATTTTACTGACAATTGTTGACAACAAAAGCTCCAAATGGTGGTGAAAATAAACTACCTGCCAATACATGAAGGTCAAAAGCATTGTCAGCACCATTATAAAAGCATGACTGTGACCTGATTCATCTTATGTTTGCCTGTTTCCCAGTTCCCCTGTGATAGCTGCTCAAAAGCTGTACTTGAAGAGGTGAGAGTAAAAGGGGATTATATTAATGGGGATCATGTAATATTTGTCGAGCTGGAAATCCTTCTGGACCAAAGAAGGCATTGTACTTATTTTTTCTACTGCTTTTTTCTCTATAATTCCACAGAAATATATGTAATTTTTATACAAAAAACATCTTTTTTTTTCCCAAGATTGTAGTAGCAGCAGGGATATACTCATTTGCTTGTTGTGCAAACTGGATTTGTATTATATTGCACTGTATTAGAAGATACTAAAATTAATTTAACTGCACTAACCCTTTGATCATGTTGCTGGCCTTTCCTTTGTTTAAACTCCTTGCTTTTCTGACAATAATTTGCTTTTGTCAGCACAGCAGCAAGTGACATATGGTATTTTTGTTGTTACTTGAAATAATCTTCTGTAGATCAGCTGGATTTCCCAAAAGAGCTTTGCATTCAACATTAGAGAGGAGATGAAAGAGAACCCCAAATCACTATACATTTCATGATTAAAAATCTCAGTAAAGCTCCCCCATTAAAACTAATATACTTACTTCACATTTTTAGCAATTAAAAAAGGATGGAATCTGCTCTGTGACGTATTGAAATCTTGTGAACTCTGATTTCAGAGTTGAAAGAGGAAAAGTAAGCTGTGTTTGTTGCAAGTCTTGTGCTTCAGGGATTTTTATAAATGTCTGACGTATTCAGACAATTAACTTACTAGCTGTTGGCTTTGACTTTCCTTCTGATACATAAACAAAAGGTGGTTGCACATTGCTGTGGATTACACTCTTGCTCCTATCTCACAGCAGCTAAATGTTGACCTGCAAATGGAATTTTAAATTGACACCATTTTAACATATGTAATATCTGTGATTAGAAATTCCCAGACACAGCAATGTTCGTCCCCATAGCGACATATTTAAAAAAAAAAAATTAACAGAAAAAATAAAACCCCAATATGAACCAAAGTCACATTCTGAGAATGCTGAAGTGGATATTGTTATGTATTTGGCATTACAAAATGTTCTCATTGAAGTTAATGGATGGCATAACATAGAAACTGCTCAATAATTTGTATTCAGAGACAGCAATCTGCATTGTTTCTGCCCACCAGCACAGGACATCCTTTCTTTTCTTCAAGTTATTGCATATTGATGGGATACTTTTCTACTGACAGGCAACAAAAAATCAAGGCCACATTTAACCAAAGTGTCTGAATGAATGGGAAGGTTAATGCCTCAAACTAAATTTAAGTTCACATTTTTTTTTATAATTTCTTTCTGCATTAAACTTGTTTTAAACAGGAATATGATTCACAGTTCCTACAGGCTAAGTTATGAGTGTATGATGGAAGACAGTTATGCTTCAAAGCCTACGAATTCAGATAAAAAAATTACCGTAACTTTCATAAGTATTTCAAAGGTCAGTGAAGGACTGGAATGTTGCATGAAAACAAAAAAGAGCTATGGGCAAAATAACTAGAATTGATAATGACCTTTAAATCAATGAAGAATGAAAATCATAAAATACTTATCCATATGGAAGAGCAAAGATTCTCATAAAAATCTTCAAGAATGGGATACAAAGTAAAATAGTTCATTATGACTGGAAATGACAGACTGGTAATGTACTAAGGCAAAAAAATTCTCTTACACAAAAAAGCCTCCAGGAAAATTTCATTTAAACAAGTAATGCACTGTGTATATATTTGTGTGTGGGTGTGAGCCCGCTTGCATGCCCACATCTCTAAGCTGGACTTAATGAAGCCAAGGGCAATTTTCATTGCCCTACTGTTGCATAAACCTGGAAAGATTTTATCTTCTATTCCTTTTTAAAATAAAAATTAAAAATTCGTTGTAACAAGTGAAAAATGTTACCTCATTAATTTTAATTTCCTGTTTCGTTACTGTGTGTTTCTTTCTGTGCCTATTATGACACCTGGGTAAAATTCCACTGTGACATTCTTCTTGTCATATAAAGTAAAGCTGGTATTTTTTATTTTGGTTGGTTTTTACCAGAATATATTGAAGATAATTTTAAAGAATATTCAATATATCAAGCAACTATTTTTTATTAATTTGTCTTAGAACAGTAGGCATGATATAATTATGCTTACTTCCCTCTGCAGTGATAGAGAATCCATTGAAACCAATGCAGAGATTTCATTAACTTACACATGATTTGCTTTTACAGACAGGATTTCAGGATCAAGTGACTGACTTCATTGGAAGACGAGGCGGCTTATCATCTATGAGTTCTTAGCAATTACAAAGACTCATTCAATTATAAAACAAAACAGTCAATTTAAGAAATAATGAATGGGCAGAAGAATCCCTTCATGCTGAACAGCTAAGTATTCTTGTTATAAACTCTCTACTGCTTCACATAATTTAACACAGACTAAATTTTCCTAGATTCTGGAATTTGCTAATAACAACTAGGATTAATCTATGTTTGAGAGCAGTTGCTATATGGAATGTTGCAACTGTTTCTGAGTTGTAGAATAACCCCAAGTTTGAAATGAATCAAAGCACATTTCATAAAGCACAAAACAAGAATTTACACTTAAGAAAAAATATATGTCCTGAGAATTAAATTGAAAAAGATTTTAATTTTTTTTCATGAATTGATGGAGAGGTACACAGGAATTATAGCAGAGTTTAACTGTGAGTCTGCAGGATGTAATGTCGAAGAAAATAAGTATTAAATTACCAGGTCTCTTATTATATACTTATTATATTATATACTTATTATTTTGTTCTTCAAAAGGTAAAATTAGTGTAATAAAAACATCTTCAGCCCTTTCATTCTCCTCTACTGAATGCTCTGAAAAGAGCATGAGGAACTCACAAAGCTTGGTGCAATTTCATTCTTCTCTGGTGAACAGCAGTAAGACTCAGAGGAATGGCATGAAGCTGAGTCAGGGGATGTTTAGTTTGAATATCAGGAAAAGATTGTTCATCAGAGGGTGGTTGAGCACTCAAACAGGATTTCCAGGGAAGTGCGGAAGAATCAAGAATGGGACATCACTCCATGATCAATATGATCAAAGTGAGCCATTTATTGCAAAGTAACAGTACCTTTAATACAGTTTTCAGCTTCTATCACGTGTTACATGCTGCTTTGAAATTAGATATACCCTAAAAGCACACATTAGCCTTTTAGCCCAGATTGGTTGATGGATTTTGCACATACAGTAGGTTTATATAGTCCTTCTTTTGGCTTCTATCCAATTCTCACACTCTGAAGCTTGTTAGCATCCTTTGTTCTTCTTGGGACGTGACTTCTGTCATCCCTTGTTCCTTCTTGCCCGTGGCTTCGCTGCCCTTGAATGGTTACAGGCCTTATTTATCCAGATAAGCTGGATTGCTCACATGTCCCCATTTCTGGAGGAACCCATCCTCCATCCTCCATAGGGAAGTGATCACAGCACAAAGCCTGTCAGAACTCCAAGAGAGTTTGGACAATGCACTCAGGCACATGGTGTAACTCTTGAGGATGGTGTTATGTTGGGCTAAGTGTTGTACTTTGGTGATCCTTTTGGGTGTTTTCCAGCTCAGGATATCCTATGTTTCTATGATTCTCAGATCATATATAGATTCTCAGATATCCATCAATTCCTTTGTCAATTCCACTTCTCAAAACTGGAAAATCAGTCATTAAAATAGCATTCGGTTTTTACAATACTTTCTCTTCTCTCACTTAAGGACCAACTCTGTCCAATATATTTTCCTGTCTCTAAAGCAGGCATCACTCAAATTCTTACACTGTGTATTATTGTTAGAAGCGTCATTAGCTATTCCAGTGTGGCCAAAGACCTAGTCCAACATGACAGGTTTCCTTGATGTACAATTGTGTCTTCTGTGTAGAATCAATTTCTCACATTCTTTACTAGAATCCATATTAGGAAATACAAATCGTGTATTTCAAGAAAAGTGAACAGATGCTTTGGCACAGATTTTTTTGTCCCAAATACAGAAATTCTGCTCTTTAATTAATGGCCAGGAATGGCAAATAATTTGGCTGAAACCTTGTATGTAGCAGTGCAGGTGCATATTTATTAGATTTTCTTATTTATTTACATCTTAGTAACATTTTTGAGGATGATGAGAGCAGAGGGCAGAGCCAGAAGCCATTTGCAACCTGGAAATGTCAGCTATTTGATTTTAGACATGGAGAAAGTCAAAGGAATTGGCCTGGGGTGTTGTGACCAGTAGGGCCATTGAATTCTTTTGCCAATCATGGCCACCTAAGTGAGAAAAAAAATAAAAAGGGTAAGAATAAGAAGAGGGGAGCAAATCCGCAGAAATTTAACACCATGAAGAAGATGAACCTGAGGTGTGTTTTTTATGGAAAACAGATTGCCAGACAGGATTCCACGTGCTGCCTGGTTGGAGTGACCATCCTTTTCCACTCTATCCAGAGTGCTGGTCACAGTTGGACTGGGGTAGAAGAGACTGTCTTCCACGTCAATGTGTGTTCTGTATACACTGTTGGAGTGGATTTTAAAACAGATATAAATTTTATATTTTTCCTTGTATATCTGGAAAAGTTCCTGCTTGGAAATAAGATCTAAGATTTATTTCACTTCATGATGTAGTTCTGTCCTTGAGGTTTTATTGTTCTTGAATTCTTCCGTGACAGTTGATATTATTCACTAATCCAATTTAGAAAAACCTGACCAAAAAACACCGAAAAAAAAAATCTGTTGCACTTATTCTAACACTGAGCTGTTGAATACTTCCAGCTACAAATTTAAATTCATCAGTAAGTCATAGAAACTAAAAATCATTTAGGATGGAAAGGACACTTGAGATCATGGAGTCCAACTCTAAGCCTAAAACAGGCAAATCTACCAGATTTATTTCTCAATATCTATTTTGATGGGAACTCATGCTGTTTCTACTTTTCAGATATTCCACAAAGAAAATTATAAAATTATAAAATTCCTAGTAAAATATAAACAATACTCAAACAAAAACCTCCACAAAACTCCACCTCTAAAAACTTTTCCATATCTCATCTCAGTTTTGGACATTTTTGATGGATTTCATGGTAGATTTCCAGTGCATGTGGGATCAAAGTACTATAATAGAGAAGACAATAAAAATGTGCTTTTAAGTAGTTACATATAAGATACTTCATACAGTCCAGTTCAATCATTTTCCTGAACTCTTGACTTTGTAACTTTCTTCCTGTATTACTAATAATAAGTAAAATCAACTAGAATCAGTTCTTTGAAACTCAGAACAAGAGAACAGACCTGGCTTTAAATCTAAACCGTTTATCCTTCCAAACGAGGCAGCATAGTGTATATGGGACAGGAGATAATCTGATAATTTCTTTCATCATTTCTTCAGTCATTTCTTCAGTTGGCCTGACTTGGAGTCAAGTCACATGCTGTGGTGTGAGCCAATGCAGTGAAAGATTCACTGCCATCAAGAGTATGACACAAAGATCTAGTGGCAAGTCATAGTGCTAAGATAACCAAGCAAGATTAGTAAAATTGTGTCCATGATCATTTTATTGGTACATCTTGAAAAAATAAAAATAAATATAAATA
>VWYO01017606.1:0-37619 GCA_013400275.1 Rhadina sibilatrix
GTGGGTGAAGGGAACCTTTCCTTAAAACCTTTCCACCCCAGCACTGAGGTGTTTACATTCTCCCTTCCAAGGAAAACTCCAGCTTTCCCTGGCAGATACCTGTCTTTCAAAACCAAGACACTTGGGAAGATAAATGCCATCACTGCAAACGTCCCCTCCTTCCTCCTTCTTGCCCTCAGCTTGAAATACTGAGCAGGATGTCACATGGTCTGGAATATGCCTTTGGCCAGTTGAAGTCACCTGTCCTGGCTGTGTTTCCTCCCAGCTTCCCAGGCACCCGCAACTTCCTCACCAGCTTGGCAGTTCAAAAAGCAGAAAAGACCTTGTCTCTGTGTAAGCCCTTCTTAGTAATAACAAAAACATCTCTATATTATCAACCCTGTTTTCAGCCCAGATACAAAACACAGGCCCATACTTGACACTGTGAAGAAAGTTAACTCTACCTCAGCCAAAACCAGCACACAAGTGCATTTACCTTACTCCTATTAGAACAAGTAAAAAGTACAGCTATATACATATTCTACCCAATGTTTTGTTTGCTTTAAACCAATCCATAGTTCATTTGAAGTATAATTAAAAGAATTTTATGTGTTATCTCTGACTGTCCAATTACAAATCCTACACCTACAGTATCAATGATCTCTTGTGGTTTATAAGTTGGGCCCCCTCTCCCAGGATGTTATCAGCCATATGTTTAGAAACTTGTTTAAAAGTGGAAGTTAGCAACTGGCCACACAAAAAATGACAAGTTGTATGTCTATGGAAGTGAAGTAACTGGATATATATATATAGGTGGAAAGTTGAAAGTAAGCTATCTTCAAGCAAAAATGTGAGGCAGCATTAATATTACCTTGGCTTGCAAGCTCTTGGCACCCTTTGGTCTGATTCACACCCTTCAGCCTCTGTAGTCAATCACAGTCTTAACCTTTTAAGCAGCACACAAACTACAGAACTAATTAGAGGTTGTTTCATTTTTGAAAGGCAAATTTTTATCATACAGTGAAACAGCCTTGTGATAAAATCTGTTCTATCTAGCACTGAGACCAGAGCAATGTTTTGGTCATTAGTATAAAGTCCAAAAAGATTATTATAGTGAACACACCATAGGTTGTTTTGAGTCATTGTTTGGCAAAATTTCTGCATCAATCCTGCCACTATCCCTCTTCAGCACTGCCCTGCCTGCACACATATTGTTAATGACTTTCCTGGGGTTATTTTCCATTTTATTCACAGTGATGAATGGCAGCACAAAATGACCTGAAATGGAAAAGCCTATGTGGGCAACATGTTCAGATATACTTTATGGAAATCAGACTACTTGAACAGGTTGCATTGACCTTAACAGACACCTTCTCCCTGCACAGTGTCACAGCCTCAAATTATGTTTCCTCAAAGAGGCAAAGTTTATTTGAAAGAGGAAGAAAATGCCTACATGTCTTTTTCTAAATATACGTAATTTTCTAAATTTACGTAAAAAGAAAGTTGGAGTAAATCTTAACTGATTCTAGCTTGCTGAATTATTCTTAAATTTACGTTGGATTTAATGATGCAGTAAAATCAGAAAAAAAACCCCACCAGTATTTCTTCACACATACATACAGTTATGGAGAGTAACTTCTCAGAAAGAAAAAAGATGCTGTGTTCCTCCAACCTCACAAAATTTCAAAAGATAAGAATATCAGGAAAGTAAAGTGATTTGTCTCTAAATCACACATTTAGGCTCAGAATTTTATTTACAACATATGTAATGGGATTATAAGTTTGCATATTTCAAAAATAAAAAAAAAAGAGATGATTAGGAGATGACTTGTTGCAACCTGTCTTATTTTCCTTCCTTACAGGTCTTGTAGTTGCTCCAGATTTATTCAGGCATCATATGTCCTTTGGTATATCCCATGACCTAATGAGAAATTTCAGTCTACCACCCACACATGGATTGCACACCTCCTTTTGGAATTCCCTAAAATAGTACTGGGCAAGTTCTACCAGAAACAGTGTTGGGGAACCTGCCTTGTTGTGTCTTAACCAGGCAGATGGCTGCCTCCCTGTCTGCAGTAAAGCTGTAAGACAGACTAATTTGTACAAACTAGAACAATCCATTTCAAGATATAAACACTTGAAGTCTAAACTTATTTAAGAAAAATAGCTTATAGGTATTAGTCTTCAACAGGCATAGGCCTATTTTGCACATAATTTTGATTCAGACTACAAGACCCTCTTTTTTCCCTCTTATTCATTTTCAAAACACATCCAACATCTGCCTACCACTTTTATTTTGGTCTTGGCCAGGACTATAATGGGATCTTGAGTGAGATCTTGGGAGTATGCACCAAGTTGATATGTAGTTTGAAGGGTCCTCACACCTATTTTCCTCACTGATGAGAGAAAAGCTGTAATCTTATAATCTGATCAAATGTCATTGGCTGATTCTTTTTGGAGGCAGAAGGAGAGTTATGGTTGTGCTTTGTTGAAATAGCAAGATGAACTTGTCCTCATGCAGGTCATGGTGGCTGTTAACACAAAATTCTCAAGGGTCTCATCAGTGTTTTGAAGGAGAGAAAGACCTTAGAACAGAAGTTGACTCAGCAATGTCTGAAGGTAGAGTTTAAATGGGAAATAACTTGACATAAAGCAGTTGATTTCAAGGAGCAGTGATCATCAGCTAAGGAAGGGCAGTGCCTGAAGGCTGTAGTTAAGCTTTTAAAGTTAACCAGCTTAGAGTTGTTTTGATTTGTGACTTATGAACAGCTGAGGTTTGTATATGAGTGTGACACCTGGTTACAAGGTGGGAGAAAGACAATAGCTTAGTAAATGATTTTTTAATTGACAATCAAAAAGTTGGCCATTAGTCCAGAAACCAGTGACCAGCCTGGCTGACCAAATGAGACTCCTGGTATAAATAGGTAGCTTCTACCCAGCATAGAGACACTGGCAATTTACTGTCGTAAACAGTCTGGTAGATTATTGTATTAAATGTCTTTTTATATTTAATTATTTGTTGTATTGTAATGTATGAAATAGCAGAGAATATATCACCAATGTCAGGAAGAGCAGCACAGCTCAGCTGTTCAGAGCCTCCTCCTCGTCTACTTGCAGCAAAGACATGTCTGTCCCACAGCCTCCCTTGGTCAGAGTCACAGGTTCTGTGGATGTCTCATATAAGGCTGGAAGCAGGAAGAAGCAAGGCTGTGGCTCTCCTGAAGCCTTCCAGGACAGAACTATGTCTGTATGTTGCTTTACTGTGTGAGGTTGTTTTCCTTCCTAATGAACACAGAGGCTCTGAGACTCACTGTGTCAAATTATTATCTTCTCCAAAGCTGAGCTATTTGACAGCCGACTAAATGAAGAGCGGTAACAGCGTAGCTCCTACCAGCATGAGAGCTGCTTAATCTCAACACCTGAAGCTGGCTGAAGTTGGTAAGAGCATGGGGCAGCAATGTGTAGCTGGGGACTGCACTTTTTCCTCAGTCGCACGCTCTCCCTAATCGCAGACAGGAGATCACTATATATTTGTTGGTAATTAAGTCTGAATTTCTCCTGCTGGTCCTCTGATGATGGGTAGGTGCACTTCTGCTGTCTAAAATACCTTGTGGTTTAGCACTCAATAGCAGAGTCAAGGTGTTTGACAGAGATATGGTCACTTAAGTGGCTAAGGTATTTTCACTGACTTTCTCCAGATTTCAGAAGGAATAAAAGATTAAACCAAACTTTCTTCATGGAGATAGATAGCAAAACAAGCCTTTCCCACAGTAAAGGAGGAAATGCAGAGATCCATTAAGATGCTAAAGATTAGGGAAAACAACAAAAAGGGGAAGCAGCTGAAAACTGAGCTAGATGTGGTCAGAATGGGTATTTGTGTGGACATGAGGAGGAAGGGCACTGGTATTCTGACTGCAAGACAGTAGCCTAGTGACATATGAAAGAGAAGGCACTGCTTCACAGCAGTCAACAACTCAGGGAATGCTGCATAGGCAAAGCTTGTTTGTCCTCACATTTAGACTGTGTCCTGCAATGTGATGACTACCTTCAGAAAAACAGCATGTACTGGACTTAAATGTATTAAAGTTATTCCCATAACACCTGATATTCTAGTTAAAATGTGCCTTATTTACAGAAGCAGAATAGGAACACCTGAGTATCAGAAGTTTTCAATAGCCTCTTATGAAGTTCTTGAGAAGGTGACATCTTTTTTAAGCATTTGGATTAATATATAATAACATAATTATCTTGTACCCCAAGAAAACTGTGAGGTGACTCGGAACTGAGAATTAAAATCTCATGAAAATATGAGCACTGTTGCCAAGCCATGAGAGAATTTTGTCAAGATTAATTAACCATTTTTGGCAGTACACTTTACATACTTAATTTTAAATAAGTTCCTTCTCTTTTATTTCCTGAATGCAGTATTATAAAGGCTGCAGAATCACCAGTTAAAGATTCAAAAGAATAAATAATTTTTCCCACCACAGCAAAAACTCCAGGTCTAGAAAAAAAGTGTTGCAAGTAGCATTGATATTCTTAATGCAATGTCATGGCATCACTGGTGTATGTATCCCACTGCTTTAGAATCTAATCAAGATTTAAGTTTTCTGTAGGACTGACATCCCAAAAGAAAGAATGTAGCATGAAATAACACATATATCTTTCTCTTTGTAATATAATATTTAGCAAATTTGTTTTGAAGGATCTCAGCTCATCTCTTCCTCCCTTCCATCTTCTCTCTATTCCCCCAGTTTTGATTCATGAAAATGTCTTCTGGTTTAAGACCAACTTTGAAAATTTGAAACAAAATTTTGTTTTCATCCTATTTTACGATGTAACCCACAACTTTTTATATGCCTCCTTTAAAAAAAAAAAACATTAATGTCTCAGATCTTCTGAATTCTTACATATCCTTGCTAAGTTCCATTATTAAAACCATGTAAATGTTTCATTACAATTTGTTGGCATAGCGGACACAATAGTATTAAATTATTCCACGTTAAGTTCAGCATGTATAAAAATGCGATAGGCACTAATTACTTAACATTTTACTCAGAGCCTGAAGTTCCTCTTCATATCTAAACTTACTATTTAGAAAATTATCTGTTATGGACCCCAATACTTACTGTTTTGGAAATTTACAGACTAAACTTGGCTCACAGGAAGCAAAGTACTTTTAAGGTTAATTCCTGTAAAACTGAACAAGGAGATGGGTGTGTCATCTATAGGCAGAAACACGTTCAACTCCAGGATTGCAGCTATTAATCAAGCTGTCTAAAACTTAGTTTCACAATAAGTATGCACCTCTGAAGACAGTAAACAGCTGAGTAAATGAAAGCAATGTAAAATTATGTCATGAAAATTTAGGAATTTTTCCCTATGGTGCCATTCTAGCCCACTCTTATCAAAGGGAGCTTATGATTGATTTCAAGAGTGACATAGTGAAGGTGGCTGGTAAACACCCACCCTTGTTCTGCAGAACTGGATTTTGCATGCTTTCAAACAAGATAGAGGCAGCTGTATGTAGCTGTTTGATCTGCAAGACACCTGAGTGAAAAAAAATGGTGTTGTCTAGAAATCATAGAATAACTTGATTTGGAAGGGGCCCACACGGATGACCCAAGTCCTACCACAAGACTTATACTTAAGTGTACTGGGCAATAATTCAGATTTAATCCTGATGATTTAAATGAGTTTCAGATAGGACAATAAAACTGTTTGATAAAGGCCAAGCAGAGTGGTAGGGCAGAGTGAGTCAATAGTTCATGAGTTTTTGGATATTGACTCAGCACTGAGTTTACCAGTGATTTGTCTCCAATCTGTGAGAAAATGGTTACATTCAGATAGATTTATGTACAGAAAGGTGTTTTAAAACACAAATAAAGTCTTGCTTTGTCATAGACATTCAGTGTTCGCATTCATTTTAAAGTTAGGCTCCTTTCTGGAGTGTATCCTCTCTGCCTCTCTGTACAGGGAAAGGTCATCTAAAGCAGTGTTTGAGGAATTACAACAACATGATTCAGTTTTGTACTTTGCTTCAGACAGTCTTTTAAGCTCCAGCACTTCTTATTTCCTACGTCTAAGAGATGTGAGACCAAGGTGGAGATCATATTTTTGTTTTGATGGCTAGTCTGAAGATAAACCAGATGACATTGGTTTTCTGTGATAGGAGAACAGAAATGTACCCTGTCTTAGGTTGCAATATGTAACCAAAAATGTTTATTCTGTTTTCCATCTGCTGAAACCGTTTGGGGAGATGTTTTTCTTTATCTCTTGTATAATCCATTCCTCATAACTCCAGGGGGGAGGGGGCAGGTGCTTTCTGATAATTGGCCAGCTGTTAAAACCAAGTGCAGCAATGTTCCTTATCTTTTCCCCTGACACATCCTCCCTCTGGGGGATATCTTCTGTTAATGGGCCCTTAAGGCTCACCACATGACTGATACAATTCCATCATCCCAGTGTGAGATGCTCCACCCAGTGTTCCTACTGTTCCTATCTAGATAAAAACTGAGACTCAGGAACACCAGGTATCCTGTTTTCCACTGCATTCCTGGAGGAAGACCAGACCCATCTCACCATCACTGGCCCCTCACTACAGGATCATGTCTACTCCAACAGAACCACATCTGTTACTCCAGGAGGGTTTCTTTGATCTGCTTCCAACACCCTGATGAACAGGGTGTCAGGTCATATTTCTGGCTCTGTCAGGATTTCTAGGATTTTTGTTTGTTTGCTTGCTTGGCTTTTTAGTACTACTACATTTGTGGTTGTTGTTTGTTTGTTTGTTTGTGTTTTTGTTTTGTGGTTTTTTGTTTTGTTTTTGTGGGTTTTTTGTTGTTTTTTTTGTTTGTTTTTGTTTTTGTTTTTTGTGTTTTGGTTTTTTTTTTTTTTTATTCCTAGTAAAGAATTGTTATTCCTATTCTTATATCTTTGCCTTAAAGCCTCTAATTACAAAAATATAATAATTTGGAGGGAAGTGGGTTTACATTCTCCATTCCAAACCAAGACATACCCATATTTCAATAGATCTCAGCTGCATATTACAACAAGTTAGTTTTATGACCAAAATTTTTCCTCTTTTCCAAATAAAAGCTGTATTTTTTTTTTTTTTACATTGGTCTATTGAAATTATTCCCCTTTAGTTTAAAATTACTGGGAGTATTTGATCGGTTTCTTAACCTTGGAAGACAGTGGCTATGCTTATTTATTAGTCTTCCACAATTAGAATTTAGGATACATTTTAAGGAAATTTAATATGATCCATTAGATGCTTGATAACAAACAATGGCTTTATAAGTATTCTTTTTATACTTTACAATTACCAAGTAAAACACTGTGATAAGAAGGGGGGAAATTCCAGGAATCTAAGATGCATTTGCAATAAGAAAAATCCTTTTTTCTCTTTTGTTGCCTGGGATAGCAATACATCAATCCTCTCCATAGCACATCATAAGCTAAAAATAAAACAAAACATTTAAAAGCTCATCTTGATTACATTATAGAAGGCAGAAAATCACATTCATTTTTAGTGTTAAACTTGAGATGGTCATTAGCTGATTTAAAGGACAGACAATTATTTAGGTGTAAATCATATGTCTTTTTATTGATCTGTTGTATTTTGCATGTAGGCATGTGCGCTTGTAGGACTCATTTGCTCCCAGCACAAGTATTTGGGAAAAACATGTGCCAATACATTAAGATTTTGCCACTGCTATTCTTTCAAACTTCAGGGCTCTAAAATAGAAGACATCCCAACAGAAAAGGATCGTATTATGGAGAATGCAATTATCATTTCTGGGCTAAGTAAGATGCTTTCTTACAGACATATTAAAAAAAATCATAAGCCAAGCTCATAATTTCTTTCGCAGGAATTTACTAGATGAAGTGATTAATCCAATAGTGCATACACAGAACACATTGCTACAAACATATTGACTTCAATAGGCCTTACATTAATTAAATTCCTGCGAATCTCAAGTTTGAACAATCTCCAAAAGAAAAAAAGGTCTCACTTGTACATGGGTGCTTAACCCTGCCTAGTAATTAAGCTCCCATTAGAGGAGCTTGTTAATCAGTTGCTTGGCCAAACAGTAATAATTTCAGAATGAATCATCCATCTTGGGTTATTCTCCCCAAGAGGATTAGCCACAGCTCAGTTCCTTGAAAGATGATAGAAAAATTCCTCCTGGAAGCCACTTGGAAAGGGCAAGAAGGTGGTTGAGAATAGCCCAGTCAGACACATGGACCAGGGACAAATGGTGCTCAACCAGCCTGATTGCTTTCAACAGTGATATAAGGGGGAAGGAAGTTCTACATTTAAGCAAGGCTTTTGGCATGATCTTCCTTAGACTCCTTGTAGTCAAACCAGCAAGATATAGGGTATGTATACTGTAAAATGGGGGTGTACAAACTGTTTGGACTGCCAGGTTCAAAAGGTGGTGATAGCAGCATGAGGCCCAGTTAGAAGTAGTATTTTTCACGGATTAGCAGTGGGACCAGTAAAGTTTATTGCCTTCATTAATGACCTGGATGATGGGTTGGACTGCAGCACTCTTGGTGTATTTGCAGATGAAATCAAATATGGGGTTGTGCCCAAATGTATTGAAAGGTAGGCTGCTGTTCAAAGAGGAGAGGTTTGTTGAACAAACACCAGCGTAAATTGGTCCTCTGGAATGGACAAAGCCCTGCGCTAAGACAGGCTCATGCCATCCAGCTGGCAACAGCTCTGCAGAAAATTCCCAGGGATCCTAGTGGGATGCAATTTGGCCAGAAGGCAGAAGTGCACCCATATAGCAAAACATTGAAGGGTTCCTTCACAGGTTTTCAGCTGTGGAAAGACCACTCCTGGTGTGGATCACTCCAGGATAGCTCCTGGGCTCACAGCAGAGAACAAATGCTGGTATTTGGAGTCCAGTGGAAGGCCCCTGTGATGGCTGGAACACAGGGCATATGCAGGAAGTGGAGTTCAATGAGCTCATTCAGCCTTGTGAAGAGGAGGAAAAGGGGAGACCAGGCTGTGGTTACTGCCTGGTGGGAAGGTACTTGTTCTGCTCAGGGATGCACAGCAACAGGTTAAGAGGTAACAAGCATATGCTGGAATGTGGGAAACTCCATTAGGTATGAGGAAAAACTTCTGTAACATGATGATGCTAACAACTTCAGAACAAAGTTTAGGGTAGTCCTTGGAGATATTTAAACCTTAAATGAACAAAGTCCTGGCACATCCTAATCTAAATGGACCTGTTTCAAAGTGGGATTTGGAGCAGACTGCCTATAAAGTCTTCCAATATAAATTATCCTGTGACTACTTTTTAATGGTTAATTACTTCAGCTAAAACAACTCAACTTCTTTGGAAAACAAATTTAGAGGAAAATTAATTCTTTTGTGCAAGTTCTAACTATAAGAATACATTTGTTGATAAGAATACAAATGTTTTGGCAGAACTGTTTTAAATATATCAAACCAAGTGAATTTGATTAAATTTACAGGTACAGAAATTAGCTTTGCTGTTGGAATAATGTCTTTTGCTAGAAGGGTGGTTTCCTCTTCAGCTAACAGCAGTGCTGTCCTAGGATCTGTGCCTCACAGACACCCAGAGAATCAAAGTTTGATTTGAGAATGCAGCCAGGTAGACAGATGAAGGCACACATTTTATCAGCCTATAATGATGCTGGGCTTTTGCTTTTAAATTATACCCATTAAGAAAAGCAGATTCACCTGCCTGGACAAATGGAAAATGCCAAAGAGACTTCATAAGAAGAAAACAATAATTTGTACTGAGTTCCATCAACGCTTCTCCGATAGGTGTTTCAAACCACACACTGAATATACCCCAGCTATAGAAGAAGGAAAACAGAAAAACTTCCTTATCAGAGTTGAGAGATTCTCTGAAACTCATCTTCATAAGAAGATAGTACCACTCCCTTTTAGAGATCTAAGGTGAGGTCCTGTTGGTAGTAAAGTAATATAACTGAGGCTCATGAAGCTTCAAGAAGTTTCATTCTGCTTTTCTTAGGCTCAAGGGGGAGCAGAGAGGACTGGATAAAAGAATAGACTTTGGGAAAATACCCACAACTAAGAAGGACTGGCATTCCCCCTGCTTTCCTTGCAAGGGGAAAGAAAAATTTTTAAGTGGCTACGGTGTTAAGAATAGCATGAAGGGAAAGTAAGTCAAAAGTTGTTATTGCAACAGTCCACAGAGAGGGAACCTCTTCTGTGGTTCTGTCAACCCAGGTGTCACTGGCAGAGAAGCAGGGATCAGCTGTGCTTTTTCCCTTCTCATGAGAAAAGGAAAGGATTGTTGACTGTCTCCTGAAGATAAACCTGAAATTACATCTGACTGTGTGATGTCTGTGACCATTGGTGTATATTAAAAGTTACACTAGCTTATAATTTGTCCTTGTTTTTTAGTCATAATGGCTGCAGGCCATATTTTCTGCTATGAATATGTGTGATACAGCAAAAGAGTTGAGACTTTCAGGATGCTTGTATCAAAGGGACTGACACTTTGTGATATTGTCACTGAGATGCTCATCAGTGGCTCAGCAGCACTGCTGTGCACAGAACCAGAACCTGTGACATGAGAAGCATACTGGCAAACATGCAAGTCTAAGTCTGTCTTGCAGAAAAGTCTTTAGATGTGGATCAGGGCGTATTCTTTTTCTCATTTCCTTTCACATGACTTGCTCCATTATTCTTGTCTTTAAAAGTAATTTATTGGCATAATGCTGCATATTACTGCATAATCTGAAAGTCACATCACTCTCAATATTGTTTTAGTAAAAATACACTTCTGCAGCAAATACTCATGTTTGAAGAGAATGTCAGTGAGTCAGACAGGGCATTGGGAAGACCAGTACAGATTTACTTTCCTATCTTAGCATCCCATCTTCTTTATTACAATTCAAAAGAAATGTTTCGTCTGCTAGGTTCACAAGCATACTAAATATGAATATCTGACTTTTCTTCCCAGTGTGTGTTCTTACTTTGATTTTATATAGCAGCTTCAGAGTGTACTTCTATGGCCTCTGCTGGACTCTCCAGACTGATTTTACTATGATACATCTCCTTGTCCAAATTATTTTTTTTCTTGCCACAGAAAGCTAATCCAGTGGAAAACAACTGGAAAAAACCCTCTAACCCTACAGTGAATGAAACTGCTAGCCATATAAGAAATACCTCTTTTTTAAGACCATGCTGACAGGACAGGACATCGTTGTCACAGATGAAAGAGGTCCCATTTCTGTTAAAGAATGCACTGCATCGTGCACATTTGAGATTTTGGAAGGATCTTAAATGAGAGCCATGGTGCTGTTGACTCACTGCCAGCTCCCTCTGCTGGGGTCTCTCACCCTCACCCGACAACTTGTCAAGTTTTCCCATCCCAGCCATGCTTTGAAGATGATGGAAAAGGTGAGGTCTCTCTGTGCCTCTGCAAGGTTTTACCTGGCCATAGATGCTGCAGGCCTGACAAGACAAAAAAGTAATCTGCATCCCTGTGGCCCAACCACACCCTTTCAAAGAGATTTGCTCCTATAGAGCAGCACATTGTACACCTACTGGCATTGACAGTTGAATCACAGCGACCTATGCAAAACCAAGGGTGCCAATCTCAGTTAAAGTCTCACGTCTTTCAGCTCCTAAGGGGCTTTTGTGCACTTGAAAACAGGCACAGTTTCTTGCAGCTTTCCTCCCCCAGGTTCTTTTTTCTCACCCTATTTAGGCAGAGGGGGATCAGGAGTTATGGCATGCTGAGGCATAGCAGCACCTACAAGTGGGTTTAAAGAAGAGCACGATATAACTTGTGCAACGAGGTGTAATGATCCTTTCATACATTTGCTGGTTGACATGCACTGTACAAACCCAGAGGGGTCAAGTGAAGGATGTGTGTGCAGCCTAACAGGTCTACCAGCCACAGAGAGCAGACCAGGGCACACTGTGCTTTGAAGGAGTGGTGGACATACCAGCAGTGCCCTGAAGCTCAAACAGCACTCTGTCACAAAACTGCTGGCAGGAGTGATTCCACCTCAAGCCGCCATTAAGACCAACTTTCCACATAAACCATTTTATCTTTTCATGTGTGGAGGATCACACATTGGTCTTTTTCTCCTCCTGCTGGCCATCAGTTAAATTACTGCTAACATTGGGAGAACACAGCACAGGATTTAAATAAATTGAAAGGAATAGAGATCTGGCTGTTTGAAGTACAACTGAGAAACATTCAAAAATATCTCCAAAAACTTATCTGCACAGAAGATGAAGGTAGAGAGAAAATTACCTAGAACTAAAATTTTCCATTTCTGAGCACTGTCTGAATAGCTTTCTTAAAGGAACAGAATAGTGATGATGTTAACAATAATAAATTATTTACGTTTCTGCATATAAAATGCTCTTGTGCTGTTAGAGAAATGAAAGATATTTTTCAGAGTAGTCTTTATTAATGCAGAAGGGAAAGAGCTTGTTGGTCCCAGTAGTCAGGAGATCCATGTTTTTATTTCCAGCTGGGCTGCATGTTTCCTGTGTGACCTTGCAACTCCCCCCTACCTCCGTTTCCCATTTTTTATGTTGCATAATAAATATCTTGGTGAAAAAAGGCTGCTACTCTGCTGACAGAAACTTTTTGCAGCTCCTTATTCACATGGTGCCAGAAAAGTCTAGAGTCTCCTTTAATGACTTAATGAGATCAGGAGTAAAGGCAGGAGGATCCTTGCCTTCCTTACCCGTGCTGCAGAAGGAATTGGTCACTCTCTTTTTCAGTGACATGTGGGAGGCTGCTTTTGGAGAAGTGTGGTCTTCATGGCTCTTTGGGGTGCTACAGAAATCCAGAGTTGGGAGGAGGTGTCAAAACTGCCTTGCAGTTTTCCGGAGCGGGAGGTGAATGAAAGAAGTAGTCCCCAAGCCACTGAAACTGAAAATTACCAAATCTTTCACAAACCAGGTTTTTTTTTTAGGCTCTTACCAACTCACCCTTCTACCTTTTTCTAGAGAAAGGTGAACACACTATCTTTATATGCCTTGTTTAGTTTCATTCCTCTGAAGTGCCTTTTAAGGGATGATGTCTTGCTGCCATGCACAGTTGTGAAAACCAGTGCGAAATTCTACTACATCAGCACAAAATCCTACCTTATCACAAATGCTCAGGTGAAAACATTTCACTTACAAGTGAAGGAAAGGGAAAGGCATCTTCTCAGCTTTTCCATCGCAACAGATGTTCCCACAGCCTCTAACCAAACACTGCACATGGCTATCTATACCTATGCAATACAAAGGACCTGGTGGGATTCCAGGGATTTCCCAGAAAATTTTTTCCCTGCCTGAGCCCAAACAGAATCTCCTGAAGCAAGTCTGGCAATCTGTGGTATATATCCCAAAGGCAATACAAAGACAGGTTTCAATTGACACTCAAAATAGGAAACGCACAGCTAGCACACAGCTGGAGGCATTTAAACATGGGAAAAGCATTGTCTCCCATAGCCTCTGGGATTTCTTTCTAGAGAACAGCAGGGTGTGTGGAGGTTGGTGAGTACATTCTGTGTACCTGGGATGTGGCTGGGATGTTCCCCCTGCTCAGCAGCATAGAGGAGGTCCCAAGACCCTGTGGAGGTCCCAAGGCTGAGGGATGGGCACATCTGCTGGTTGATTTAGGACATATTGGGCTCTCTCAGGACCTTGGAAATCAAGGGTGATTCACAGAATCCATGCCATCCCAGAAAAACAGAAGGTCATGACATTATGAATAAAACCTAAGCCATCATTCAAGCCCATAATCTGTATTACAGTCGCAGTTTGTGTCCATTACTTTTTAGGAATATCAGGCTGAAAAACTGAGTGAAGATGTCTAGCTCATTTCACAGTGACTTTTAGCTGGTTTAAACAACCTGGCATGGGAAGGATTTTCTGCATTAATTTATGAGTACAGGAAGCAGTTTAAGGAAGATGCAACCTATAAGTTCCTGTGTTTCTTCCTCTTAAGTAAGGATCATGCTTAAAAACAATGAGACTGAAGTTCTGATTCACCTTTTTAAAACCGTGTTCCTGCCAAAGGGTACAGATCACTTCTCTGTGCTGGAGAATTTATCCATGAAACCTGGCATTCTCTCCCTTTGCCGTTAACCCCAGTGCTTCATCATGTCTGCTCTCTGCCACTCAGACACTGGCATTTGTGAAGTCTTCATCCTTCTGGTAAAATGTGTAGCAAAGATGAAAACTGTAGTTTGTGGTGAGACCTCTTCTGCTCCAGGAGACACAACCTCCAAAGTGCACACACTGCCTTTGGGGTATATTGAGGGTAAAATTGCTCAAGAGGAGCACCTGGTGTTTTCAGAAAAGTGCTGGTGGGCAGGACACTTCCCTTGGTCTGACACACCCAACCTATCACAAAGTGCTAGTTAGGACCACCCTGTAAGTTAACTGCTATTAAATGGTAGCTATGGTATTAATACATATCACTGCCCATCACCTGTCTGGAAGTTTGAAAGGCAGATGGTGATTTTACAGGCAGGCAGCTCTGAACAATGCTTGAGCGTTCTCGAAAATTTTGTGCCATGAGCTACACACAGGATTGAACAAGAAAATACCTGCTTTGGGCTCCCATCTCCCTGGTATGAGACATTTATGAGCCAGGAGAGGTAGAGAGTTGGACTGCCAGTGAGTGAGCCTAGGCCAGATTTTTCAGTAAATGCGCTTTGGTCAGTCCTGGGAGTTAAGTAGGAGCTCTTGGCAGATGATCTGCAGAGCACAGCAGTAGAACAGTCTGTGCAGGAGCACAATAGCAATACTGTTTCCCATAGACTAAAATAATGAATCATAGCTTCCTCTTGCTACTGTCGTTCATGTAACCTTTACAATAATTTATAATTAGATTAGTTGCCCTTTGGATAGGTGCACATGCTTTTTTTAAAGGGTTGCTAAGGTAACTGATGATTTCCTTATTTCATCTAGCGTTAGGGGAAATTTTACTTCCTAGTGAGCCTGAATTCGAGATTCATTGAAAACAAATACTTTTTATCAGGAGTTTCAGTGCTTCTACAGTGATCAAGCAGAGGACTCTCAACATGTATTATGGAGTGTTGATTGCACTGGTTCATTTTAATGGTAAAAGAAGAGCTACTGTAACTCACATGAATTGTTTAATCTCAAAGATAAGGGAGTTGAAATTTTGGGATTTGAATCTCTGAAAGTCTTTTGACACTTTCTTATAAACTTTTACTCAGCCTGTTTGCTTTGCTCCTTTCTTTCCTCTGGTTATAAGCACAGTTATTGCTGTGCATGCAAAATAAACAAACCAAACAAACCCAAAACTACCAAAAGAAGTCTATATGGGTGGATGGCAGTGCGCCTCTGTGTCTTGGTTTGAAAAGACAGATATCTGCCAGGGAAAGCTGGAGTTTCTCTTAGAATGGGGAATGTAAACCCCTCACCCCCCGCCAAATTACAATTTTGCAATCAAGGGCTTTCAGGCAAAGATTTTGGGAATAGGAATAACAGTTCTTTACTAGGAATATTAATAATACAAATGTAGTAGAAAAAANGGTGGGGAGCGGGTGGTATAGCCTGGGGAGGTGTTAATGGCCCATTATCAGAAAGCATCAGGCCTCTCCCCCCTTAAGTTACAAGAGACAAAGAAAAACATCTCCTCAACTGCTTTTAACAGATGAAAATAGAATATACATATTTGGTTCCACAACCCAGGACACTCTGCTTGACCTGACCAACTCTCTCTTTGAAGACCAGGAATTTAAGTTTTATAAATCAAAGAGCTGAAGGGAAGAGGAATTCTTAGATTTCCTCTCTTCTCTCCTACTTATTCGAATACAGAAGCCCAAGAACTAAGGGCCCACAGAAGCTAAGCTGCATGTCTCTCAGCTGTGGGAAACCTAGTACACATCTTAAAAATAAACAGCAAAATTCCCCAGTGTCCTTGCCCTCTACCACTTTGCAGCAGATGACAAAAGTAGAAAAGTTCTCTAGCTTCAGTAAAAAACCCTAACATGCCGCCATCCTATGTTATGCAGCCAGCTGACTCCATAAATCCTCTGAGGCCCTGTGTGCTGTGTAGCAGCAGCTGTCTGCACCCTGCCTGTGCACACTGTGAGCAGCTTGCTCCCAGCAGCCTGCTTGTGGTGTGAGCAAACAGCCCACGGGGCAGTGATAGCCCAGGACAGGGCCAGCAATGGGAAACAGCACTCAGTGCCAGATGACTTGACACTGGGAATTTCCCTTCTCTCACTGAAACTCACTTGTGTGTCCTGCTTCAAGAGGTTTATCCACAAATGCTTTGGTGTGTCCTCAACAGCGGGATTGAGAAAGCCAGCCTCAGACAGCTCCCCACTACCTATCCTGAGTGTGCATTCCTGCGGGACACACGCTGCTGGAAGCACAGTGCCAAGGTCCAATACCCACTGCTCGGCAGCCGTGCTGGTGTACAGAGGTAAAAGAAGTTTCTCCAGGAAACACTGGTTGTAGGTTTAAAAGTAGTCTCTAATTTGATGAGTTAAAGGACAAAGGTGAGTACCTTTTATTATTTAATCTGTCATAACATTCAGTGCAAATCAAGGTTACTGCAAAAAATAGAAATGTTGACCTAATCTTTCTCCATCTGATTCACTGTGAAGCGTGTGGTATGTCCTCAGTGACAGAGGAATATAAGCAAGAAACAAGCAAATAAGAGCTTTAAAGAGTATATCCCTGGTTTTATATAAAACAACACTAAAGACAGACATGTCCTGGAATATAGGTCTATATACATACTCCACTGACAGTGTGCTGCTCAGATGCATTTTCCCACAACAAAACCCTACAGAAATTCTTCAAACTTTCATCCTGAGGACTTCCACAGCTGGCATTTCTATTTCTTTCTCTCTCCTCACCTCTCCCTTCCTAACTGATTTTTATAGTACTCTCGAGTGACACCAGTATTGAGAATAAAATGGTTGATACTGTTCTCTCTATTTGACCACAGCAGAGGATGTTATTTTGAGTCACTCTAAAGAAAAAGTCCCAGTTCTTTATCAAGAGTAAAGATTCGTGTCAGAAAGTGTCTCAAAGTACTTATGAAGTGTGCAAGTCTACACTGTGCCTTTTCTCTAGTCTAATTTTATTGGTAAATTGATCTGGTTAATGTTTTTTGAGGAGAATAATCCTTTGTAAAAAGCTATATTCTAATAAAAGCTTTCCATATGAAAAAAATACTTACATGAAAACTTTTCCTGTCAATACTATTTAATTTTATTTTTAGTTGACAATTGAAAAAAAACCCTAACTTCTATTTCTGAAAGTATCTTAATTCAAAGATCTTTAGAATTAAGTCTGTGGTCAGTCATTTAGATATTGATTATTGTTGAGAATAAGTCTATGGTCAAAATCAAACCAAAATTTATAACATTTGGATTTTCAAAACTTTTTGCTTTTATATGTTTTTCTTACTTTTAGGACCTTTTGTCCTAACTAGGTTTGCGACTTTGTACTCCATGTTGGAAACTTGATTTGGAGGCAGGAACTATTTCCCTCTTGAGATTTCCAGTTTAAAAAGGAGATATTTACTTGGTAAGTGCACAAAAAGACACAAACACAGAGCAGGAGTAAGCAACTGGAAAAGGGACTCAAAACATCTTGCAGATCCTGAGTTTCTTCCAGCTGTTACTGTGGAATGCAGTGGCCTCTCCAGAGTTAAGACTTTCACTGCATTAGGGTAGGACTTCAGTTGTGTGCAGAGTGCATGGGAAAGGGAAGCTGCTCCTGCAGGAGGTGTGATATTCCCACACCGACACAGGTTGATAATTTGGTCTGTTGAGAGGCATGTTGGAGCATGTTTGCAGTAATGGTTTCCAAACCAGACTGGGGAGAGTTATAGGATGAGTAACTGTGGTTAAACCCCTGTCTGCCAGTGGGGAAGAAGAAGATAACATATTGCAAACAGACCACCCAATCTTTCATAGATGTATCTTTTAACTTAGAAAAAAACCCCAAACCCAATCAAGAAACCATTTTAGAAGTAAGAGTTATTTTTCAGGAAGTTGAAATTCATTTTGAACAAGTGATTTGAAATTAACAAGAAGCTAAGCTGCAACATGTGTGAATAACCTGGAATTTCAAGGTTTTTGACTAGAAACAGCTTATTGGATTTCAGAGTGTCAAAGTAAAAAGATAATTTATAAAGGTATGAGGAATGAATTAGAAAGGTTCAAAATAAAAGTAGTACTCATTCTTGCCTGACACCCCATCTTAGTTTTTTGAAAGTATGTTGAGTCTTTACCACTTCAGGTATTTCTTTCTATAAAATCAAAGCAAAATAATGGAAATTAATGACACGGCCATTCACACAGAATTCTACTGGCACATCAACACTGAGCAAAGAGATGAAAAACTAGGATACTTCAGAAAACGTAGCAAAACATGGCATAACTTTGCCACGTAGCATGTGAAAAAGAATTTATAAATAGAATTATGTGCATCTATTTAACTTCCGTTATCTTCTCTGATTTCAGCACTAGTACACTACATAGCACATTATAAAATACACAGAAAACTGACCAAAGTCAAATTAAGAATTTATTAATTATTTACATGCAAAGAATAATTAACATTACAATTACACTATTTATAATATTTTGAAATGTCCCAGGCATCTCCAGACATTCTGCTGGAATAGATTATACATAAAATGTAGATGCGGATGCGAGCCATCTAAATCTGAATTCATAATGCATCCACAGACCTTTATTTTGGCTTTGGTGCTCTCACACAGAAAAAGGAAATTCCTCCTCTAAGTGTTTCAAATAGAAACTTATCAATGCTAGGAATGGCACAGAGGCAAAACTATGCAGTTTATTTGAATAAACACTTCTTGTGTTCACTTTGGTTTTTACAAGTGTTTGATCAGCTACTTCTCATCCAACAAGAATATATTAACAGTACTATCATCTCCTTTTATAGTATCCAGACAATATGTAGTAACATCCAAAGCAATGGTATGTTAACACTAACCATGACTGCTACACAGTTTTGTAAAACAAATATGATCACTCTGCAGTCAGGGGTTATGCCTCAACCATGCACAACTTGAATTCCTGCCAGCTCTGTTTCATCTGTACCTTTGTTGCAAGTGCCTGTCTCACTTGCTTTTATGACTTCAGATGAACCACACATAAGCTCTTCCTCAGCTTTGTCAACATTGAGAACACTATCCTCACTCCAGTGAAGCCTGTTTCTCTAGAACAGTCTTTTGAGGATGCTGTAGGGATTACCTACTGCTGCTGTTTCTGCAGAGACACCAACCCTCACCTACAGCCCTGACCCTTCCTTCTGCCAGCCAGGTATCACACTGCGTTTGGATAGGAGGGCAAAAATTTTCCACATTACCTTAGCACACATTTCATCCTCTAGATTTGCAATGCCTGTGGTGTGACCACAGTGATTCCTGGCAAGGAATAAGGGAATTTCCACAATAGCTGTCTTTGTACATTTTCTGAATCACAAAAGGTATGAACGTCTCACAAAGCACCCAGTTTGTTCAGACCTCAGTGAACTGGGAAGTGCAGGACATTTGCATCTTTCTTCTGCTGTGTTTCACCTGGCAGAGGCTCAAGGGGCTGAAGCAGAGCCTGTTTGTTCAAAAGGAGGATCCATGATGTGGTCTGGGGAACTTTGAATCCTTAAGTATTTGAGGTGAACACTGTACAGTAAGAAACTTCAATATTCTTGTTTTTCTATATGCACAAGGCTTTCAGCTTTAATCTCTGCAACTGAGATCTCTCTTCTGCAGAGATTTGGGAATTTCCAAGAGAAACCTCTGGAGGGGAGAACCTGCACTCTGCTGTTGTGGTGGCAAAAAAGCCTAGTCCAGATGGTGTTGAGGTGAAGAGTGACTGGTGGCTCAGGGAGGCAGCCAACAGTACATGGCACTCTCACCTCTGCTGCTTTTTGAAGCCTCACCCCAATGTTGGCATTTATGCAGGGCACTGGCATCACATCAGCATGGGCTACCACAGCCTCTGTGCATTTCCCCCAGTCACTTACAGCTCTTCGTGGTCTTCAATTAATGAAGTAAGTACAAAATTAATCAGCGTGTAATTAGTGACTATGATTCATTTATCAAGCTTTATGGATTTATTCGTTTCAACTGGATGGGCCTCTCTTTTAAAGGCACTAAAAGCTTATCTTGCTGCTCCCGTGTGTGCTGGTGTGACTGAGTACATTTTCAATCATTAATTGGCTGAGTTTTCATTCACTAGATGAACTAATGAAATCTTCCACTGGCAGGTGACACAGCATAAACAAACTTCTGAGTAATGTGAAGCTGAGATATGTAAGGCCAAACAAGATAAACATTTGCTTTCAGAAAATTTGTAGGCAAAACTCTTTTTCCTTCTGTTAGCACTTCAGCTATCAACACTGCAACTTTTTATTTTCAGTATCAACTGCAGTATTTCTCCTGCTTGCATGTTCATAATTTCTCCTTGGCTGACATTAGCACTGCCCCTCTAATCAGGCGTTGCTACAAAATGGGATTGGAAAGGGGTCATAATATGTAGGCATTTATGAAAGACAAGAATGACTCTGAAGGACTGACTGCAAGGCTGTGGGTGGCTACATCCGTTTGTATCATTATTCAGAGACAAGTATCCAGAGGTTTCAGTGGAAAAAAAAGAGTCAGGAAGAAAAAGGAAATTCGATATATTCAAAAGATCTGCTAAGCCCTCAAAAATTGTAAAGGAGTTGTCTTACAAATGGGAAATAAAAAGGGAAATGAGAATAGTTTGGGGATTTTTAGTGGTACCCTGTGATTTCACTAATAAAACATTTATTTTTAGACAATTCGGCTATGAATTTTTTCTTTATGATATACGAAGAGTTTTTGTCTACCTCTGACTTCAGAAAGCTTTTTATTGCCAGATAAGGGTTTTCTTGATTCTGGCTCTGGTTGCATGATCTTTTAGGAAGGACTGAAGATTCTGTTCTGGCATTATACTTTTCACTGGGGTCCTGTTGTCTGAAATCTCAAGGAAGCCCCTCTCCCATGTGTTGAACCTAGAGTTCTGTGAATGGGCACAAACAGACAAATAATTTGTGCTCTTCAGTTAAAATGTTTTCCCTTTCCTAGTAACTAAATAGCATTTTCCTGTTGGTCATTGAACATAAGCAAGAAGAATCCAGGATCATGATCCCCAGTCTTACATTCTTTTTTAACACACGAGAATGAAAAAGACGTACAAATCTAAATATTTAATGACTGAATGACCTAAGCAAAAATTTTTACTGCTGAGGTCATCTACAAGTTTTGTCATATGAACCTTTTTCAAAATCAATAGGGTGTAAGCACACCTAGGCAAAATGCATGCAGGCTTGAGTTCAAGAGTTAAGCAATCTGAGCTATTTTTATTTGCTCTTTATCAGCAGTACTCACAGTAACAACTGAGAGGGGATGGAGGTCAATGGACTAAATAAAAAGAGAAAAAAAGGAAGCAATCGTTCATGTATTCAGAGCAGAATAAACCAGAGCTATAATATATAATAGGGAAAAGGGTAAAGATACCAACAACAGTTGAGAAGTATGTCAGACATTTCAGAAGATGAAAAAGAAAACAAAATTTCTGTCTGGAAGTCAGAGGTCAGAGGTGTTTAGGGGTAGAATCTGACAGAATTGACTTTATGGGCCAAGAAGCAGGCATCTGCGCAGGGAAAATAAACCAAAATAAGCTATAAAGAGCAAATGCCAAATGTTTTGGTGTGGAAGTTTAGCCTATCATGCAAGTTAAGAAGGAGTAACAAGATGTCTGAAAATAAAGGACTGAGTCATGAAAGAAAAAAAACCAAAAGAACTTATGATTGATAATGAAAAGAAAAAAAATCATTTGGAAAGCTTTCCACTCAGAAGTATATAAACACTATTTAATTATAGTGAGTAACAGGAAGAAAAATCCCAGGACCCTCTTTAAATCCAAAATAGATTGTAAATCCAAAACATAGGAAGAAAGCATGTACAATATTGTTTCCTAAAGCAATAAAAATTACACCATGAGATACACCGAGTGAAACAACGCATTTGTCTGAATGAATTAAATTTGAACAGGGCATGTTATACTTTCAATTCACTGTGAGAGCTAGCTAGGTAGTGCTTTCTTGACTTTCCTTCCTGATGTACTTGCTGTCTGTTCACATAAGTGACCCAGCCACAGAAATTCTGTATAATGCTGTCATGTCTTGACTTGTTCTTGACTTGTTTTGTGTCTGTCCAGATCTATATTCAACTCTTGAGATTCACCCAAGAAAAGCCAGCTGGCAGCAGAGAGCTGAACTCAGCCTTTTTTTTTTCCACAAACACAGATGTCCAAGATGACACCCTCCGTGTAGTAGTACCAATGAACAACCCTTCTGAGAATCCACAGTGATAGGAAGAACACTGCATATATTTCATCAGCTAGAAACAGGCAGGTGTTTGATAAATACGCTTTTCTGTGGATGGTTAATCAGGGAAGTGGTTATTGCGGTTGCTAATTATAATGACTCATTTACACCAGGCTCTTAGACAGAAGACTGACTTCTGGGAGTTGATTTCAGGCAGGATAACCTTACAAATTCAGCAAGGCTCAATTTTAAAAACCCTGGGTAAAGTGTTAAGTGGAGCTAAGGGGAAAGGAGTGTCTGTGACTCTTGGCAGCACACCCTTCACTGTACCAGCAACAGGCACACAGACATTGGAAACTATGCCTGGATGAACAACTCCCACCACATCTCCATCTCCTGCCCCTCTCCATGTGGGGATGGGGCATTATAGTTTCAAAGCAGTGATGGAGATCAATGGGACTTGGTTAGAAGAAATTGAAGCAGCTCTAAATACAGGGTGCAAATACTGAGGGAGAAATTATGTCTAATCAGAAGGCTAGGAGATGTGGAAAGCCTGGTGTGATGAGCCAATGACCAGACTCTGGGATTCTTTATGTTTGTTTTTTACAAAAAATGAAGTCCTTTCTTGGTGAGCCCATTCATCCTCAACTACTAGTAAATCTTGATTTTATAAGGAAAAGGTACAGTTTGAGTCAGAGTCTGCCATGCTGCATCCTAGACATGGTCAAGTTTAAAAATATTCCTTGAAGATACTCACCTTGTCTGATTACAAGAGCAAGTGAGATAGTGTAAAATACTGTGCAGTCTGGAATTTAATCTGACACAGATTAGCAGAGATTCTGATGCTCTTTTCTTTTGTGCCAATCCTATCACCTATTAATCCAGGGTTTCTTATATCTGCATTTTCTAGAGGGCATACAGTGGTTAAAAACAGTTAACAATTGAATAGACTCCTATAATGAGAATAAGTCTCAGCACAAATTGCCAAGAAAGACAGATGTTTGTTTTCACCTGGCAATCTCAGAGATAACGCTTTTTAATAAATTTTGCTAACTTTTGCTTTTGTTTTGCTGTCGAAACAACCAACATATTTCTATGTCTATTGTTCCGAGGTGTATTTGTAAAATCGAAAAAAGTCCACAAGAAGCTAGACCCATTTCTAAGTATAAATTATGTGAATTAACAGGATGATTTTGGTATTGTCCTTGGTTTCCCTTGTGCCTGAATTATTAGGATCATCTTCTGAGAATTACAGTGAGAGACAAGGAGTTACTCTCAAATTAATTTGTAATGCTTCTGAAATTACTGTGTTCTGAAATGCATGGGCTATTTCCTTGGAGATAGATGGGCCCATCTACCACGGAAAAGGAAGCTGCATGACAATATTTATTTTGAGATTATTAATTAGGAAGCTCTTCAGACATATGCATACAGTCAGATGATCAGTCAAATTTAAAGTGATGGAAACACATTGTTACTATGGATATTTGCTTAATTTTATTTCAATACCTTTTATGGAATTATTTTCTTATTCAAGATTTGTAAAGTCAGTTGTCTGAGTCTTGAGCTAATCTATTGTTCCAAAATTCATCTGAATCAGTAGTTTTGCCTTCCTTTAAAAAACCTTTACATTTGGGGAAGTTTCATTCATTGCCAACATCCAAATATTTGGATTAATGCAAAGCTTTTACAGGAATAAAAAAGAAGACATAGTTTCTGAAGATGCTTGAAAGATAATTACATGAAAGACAGTTCTTCTGGGATTTAGCAAATATTGTTAATTTTTAGTAATTATTTGCATGTGTAGAGATGTGCATGCTCTGACAATGAACTTTATTTATTTACCTCAGGATTACTTTTTCCTTTGAGCTGAAAAAGCATGCAACAAAAGACAAACAGTTTGCAGTCATGCACAGGGAGGTTCTTAGAAGTGGGTCTCTAGGCCTGTTGTTTGTATTTAGTGTAATAGTTCATGCAGCTGCCATTTGGGTAATTCTTTGAAATCACTTCCAGCAGGTGACAATACAAATGTGACACATTCTTACATATTTCTGTGACACAGGAATACCGAAAGAAGGAAAAGGAAGCACAGTCTGAAGACAGTGGAAAACACAAGAAATCACATTGCCACTCACAACAACAACAACAGAAAAATACAGACAAACGAACAAACAAGAAAGCAGGTTTTGCTACCTAGGTGTGTTGTAGACTTAAAACTTTCAGATAAAGCATTTGGAGTCTGATGAGAAGAACTTTCAAGGAGAAGAGTTAGCATTGAGCAGTATTGCACCAAGTAGGTCCTCTGTGGTAAATATGAAATCAATGGGGCAGTTACATCTCTTGAGGCTGGTGGGATTGGCCAACTGTGAAAAGAGGAACTTTTGCTATCCCTCAACACCCACACACTTCCTCATCAGCACTGAGCTTGATAACACGGTCTGTAAAGGATTCCTGTTTTCCCTGACCCTTGCTGCTATTAGCATGTGCTCCACACCAGGCACTGAGATCTGCAAACCCTATGAAGATGTGCTCTGTTCCAGGAATTCTCTTACAAACCCCATGCCTCACTGCTCCTTGGCAATGATTGTCTTTGCTGTGGAGTCCTCATGTCTGTCCTGAAAAGCTCAAGGAGGAACTGGAAGGAACCTAGATCTCCTGTTTTGCTGAAAGGGAGACTATGTGAGAAGACATAGAGATGATTGTGGTGTCTCTGTGGGGTGGAAAAGGGAGCTTGAAATAAGAAAGGTGAAAAAAAAAAAAAAAAAAAGCGCCCCAACAGTTATTCTAGAAATAACAGATAATGATAGGAGCAGTTTGGATTTTCCCATCTAGACTGTGCTCCTTGGCTTTCTCATTTACCCATGCAAAATGCTGGCTGCAGATGTGAAAGGCAAAGGTTGATGGTCCTGGGGGATGAAAAAAATATCTGTCAAGTTTACTCTGGTTGATTGTGAGCTAGCTAAGGGCTATACAGGCAGCCTTTGGGCAAGAAAGAGGAAAAGGATCCGGTGGGGTCTTCACAGCACCTGGTGTTGAGAGAGCAGAACTGGTCTGTGGGGTGGTGTCTCTGCAAGGTGCCAGAAAGGCTCCCCAGGGATGCAGGTTGGGAGTGGAGGTGCAGGTTTCACAGGGTTAAGCACTGCACATTCAATGGAGCTTTTCTTCTCTGAGAGTTACTTGCAGTTGCTGCTAGCGGATGTGTCCTGTTTGCAACTGGAAGTGCTCAGCTGGCTGAGCTCCTCTGCCCTGGTGAGATGGTGTTGTTCTGCAAGCAGGCACAATAAGGCGTGTGAATCACACCATCCCAAACGCTTGGCATCCGCATGAATCATTGTTTTGCTGACATGTTTTACAATTCCTTCCTGTTTTGCAGTATCTGAGGGTTTGCTGTCCTTGTGACCTGCCCACAGCACTTTGAAAACTGTCTGAAGTTCAAATGTAAGAGCTAGCTTACAGTATTTTTTGTGTCCAAGGAAATCTGGCAATTACAGAATGTTTCAAAGAAGTATGAAATTTAAAAAAAAAACAACTTTGAAATAACCTACAGGAATAAATATTTCGAAAGCTCCTTTGGTTGACTGACTTTTTAATAAATCTTGAGGTCTTTCTGGTATTAAAATATTTTTCTTCTGATTTAAGTTATGTTAAGGCTTTTAAACTTATCCTAAATAAGCACTGAAAACTGCTTGAACAGAAAAATCAGTTTCCTTTATTAAAATGTCACTAGCAAATTTTGACACTACCAAAACACAACACTTACAAAATCCTACCAATACGGGCCCTGTCTTGAACTGTGATTTTGACCAAAAAAAACCCAAAAAACCCATATTATTTCTGTCAAAAAGATCAATCAAAATATTTTTGGGCTATCTCATAATATACAGCTGCATACATGCAGAGATCAGAAAACACAAAAACTTGCCAGAAACAAAAGATGAAAATTCAGAAACATAAACATGCAAGTTCAAAGTTACCATATTTTTATACATTTTGAAGAAAGTATAAAAATGCTTTTCCCATCTCCATTCCATGAAGCTTGAATCTAATACATTTGACACTTTGCCAGTTACTTATGAAAAAAAAATAAATGAAACAGCTGGAATCTAAATTCTTCATAAGACAAATATTGGAGAGTTGCTGAGCTTAAATCTAATACACTTGACACTTTGCCAGTTACTTAAGAAAAAAACAAATTAAATTAATAGAATCTAAATTTTTCCTAAGACAAATATTGAGAGTTGCAAGAGATTGCATTGTGGATTTTGCAATCAGAGCTAAATATTTAGGTAAGTGCAATAGCATATGTTGGCTCAGGGTGAGAAAGCAGGCAACAGGGACTGAATAGGAACCAATGACAAGATATCTGTGGGTGGCATGTAAGCAAGTTCCCCCTGTCATGGCAGTACTAAAATAGCCTAAGAAATGTATTGGGAAGTATTAAGTTGAAATTAAGCTTTTTTGCCCCCATTATTTAATATATGCCACCAATGCAACTATTTCTGCGGTTATTAAAGATGTTGGTAAAGTACAAAGGGTTCATGGCAGAGCCACAGGAATGAGTAATGACTTCAAAAACATGTCCCACACTAGGAAACTCAAAATAGTTGGCTTACCGAAGAGGAAGTTGGGAGACGAGCTGGTCCCAGAGGGTCAGCAGGAGTGAGCAAGCCTTTGACTTTGTCTCTTAAGCCTGGCAGATGAAAATATCACAGGAATCAGAGAATGACAAGTGAAGACTAGAAATAAATCACAGATTTTCAGCAGGAAGTCTATCTAACCATTGAAACAGTATTTCAAAAAATGGGACAAGTTTTTCAGCTGAAAGTTTTAATTTGGAATTTGGGTATTTAAAAGAGAAAGAAAAACACTTTTGTGAGATAAAAATATTTTAGAGAAATTTGGTGATATATGTTATTTAAGAGGCTATCCAGCTATCAGGAGTGATCCCTTTTGGCTTTACACTCTAAAAATTGTTGATCTTTGTTTACCACCATCTTAATTTGGCATTCTTTCCATCAAGGTGTGATGGATGGTTTTTGTGTTGCTTGGGTGCTTACAGTGATGTATTGTGTTCCATTAAGAAGTGAAGAGGTTGGTTTCAACCCTCTAGAAGGAAAAGGAGTTTAGGCTGCTCTTACCTAGGGAGAGATCAGACATCCAAGCACCAGAGGATTGGAGAAGAAGGGCAAATTTCCTGGAGACTACTGGGAAAAGTCTACTGCTGCTCAAAAAGTCAATGAGTTGGCTACAACCGGCCACGGACATGAGGATCTGCCTGAAGAGACACAGTGAATCAGCTTTATTTTGTAGCCTTCTGATCATCCTCATTCTCTTCCTTCTCTTACAGATCTCTAGTTGTAATGTATGTAATTGTAAACATATTTCACCCTTCTTAAGACAGGATGCCTAAAACTGAGCACAAAAATAATTTAAAGGTATATCAGCAGAGCATAAGCAGTTTTTCCCTGGGTCTCACATTAGCCACCTGATCCTGTGTCCCAGTGGGACCTCTTTGGTTTCAAAACCATCTCCCTCCATGCCCTCCCGCAGAGCTACAACTGCCCATGACTTCCTACCTGCATCTACATTATTTGATTGCCATTTTTTGTCTAGATTTTTGCATTTTTCACCACTGAAAACTCAACTCATTGTTTTCAGACCTTTTCTTTGATGTTCAAAAACTACTCTAGTCTTGCTTTCTAGTACATCTAACCTTGCAGCTCATACAACACTGATGGTGCAATAAACACATTCACTCTTCCATCATCCAAGTGGCTAACAAGAACATTGAATATCTGCCTGGGTAAACCCAAGGAAAACTTATTTGATACATACATCCTGTTTGACACCATTTTTGTCATCATTGCTTGAAGTGCACTTTCCAAAAACGCTTACCAACCATCCTGGAACAGTATAATCCAAACCATATTAACTTCAAAAAATGCCATATAGGACTGTTCTTCAAAATTCTTATTTAAATCCAGACCTCTAAAAAATTGAAATGCTTTCCAGCATACACCTAGCATGTTTTTCCTTTATTTCTAGGACTTAATATTCTCATTTCATGCAAATACGCGCTTTTGCTTTGATATTAAGTTTATGTTACCTTCAAACATCTAGAATGATGCAGATTTTTACCTACCAAATGGGACATAGAAAAGAGAAAAGTAACAGCTGTCTCTGCAACCATTGCTTTTCATTAACTAGATGAAAATGGGATTATGATTTTGGTTTCTTAGAAAAACTTTCATAAAGGGAACAGTTTGGATGGGAGCTTAACACAAACAGGATAAAAAAACCTCAACGTTCTAGTAATAATACCATGCATTTATAAAATTACTTTCTTCAAGACCCTCTAGAGCTCTTCTATAGTAATTGTACCGAAATATGCCTAAATGGATAAAGTAGAAAGAGTGATCCATCATAACTTTGAATGGGATGGAAAGATGCAAAAGCAAGACTCATAATAGGAGAATTCCTTTAAATCTTTCATGAATGGTATTCCATATGCCCTGAATTGTACACTGATATCTTGGAACACTAATAATAACAACAGTTGCAGTGTCACTAGCTGCAAATGCAACTGATAGAAGGAACAGAATGATCACAGTAGTTCTCTGTAGGAGTGGCAAAAGCATAAACTGTGGGACACACTCATTGCCCCAGGAAAACTGTTGTTATCTGCTTTCCACACATCAAGAATAATAGGGCTGTGAATTGGTTGGATAAAGATGGTTATAACCCTCCTAAAGTGTAAGACCTCCTGCTTCTTGTCCTCATTGTGCCCTTGCAATGCTTGTATTCTACTCCCACAGTTTTCCTGTCAGCCACATGGAGGTTCCCAACAAATACATATAATCCTACTGCACAGCTCACCAATCCCCCTTGCTTGGGATCACAAATGCTCTGTTCCTGTTATGAGGGGTGCAGTCTGGCTGCTCTAACATTTACCTCTATCCTCAGTAATGAAGATGCAGTGAGTAAGGAGCAGGTAACTGGGATCTGGGGTCTATAGCATGCATAAATTAACTTCAAATAACTGAAAACCTGCACTTTCAACTGAAGAGGATGAAATTCAGGTAACAAAACGAGGTGCTCTGTAAGTCCATTGGTCTTGCTTTGCACTTCTGAGATCAGGTCAGGATCTCAGAGTTTTGCATGGCTCAGTCACACTGTTTTTAAGGCAGGCATTCACTCTTATCAACTAGTTCATGAACTTGAGAAAGCCGGTCTTTATCTGGCCCCTGGTGTTTCTCACAATCTGAAATTTATTGCTTTGTAAACCATTTACACTGACCTGCTCTATTTTCTTTTCCATCAAAGCCCAAGCCACAGTCTGAGAAACTACCTAAGTTCAGCTGAAATTTAGAGGTATTCAGCCTTTGCTTTGAGAAACATGTGAACAGGCTTCAGTATTCCCCTGCAGTGCTAGTTAGGTGTCAAACAGCAGGCGAATGCCTTGGCATGTCTCCAGAGAAGCCCTGTGGACAGGCCAAATAGCTTTACTGACAGAAGCAGCAGCAGACTGCACTTTCAACCGTGTATATTTGGTCTCCCCTTTCAGACCACTTTGAAGTTTTCCCATAAGGACTCCTATATTCTACAGTGGATTGAGCTCAATATTTCTCTTTTGGAGGAGAGGTGCTGCCTCAGTTAAAGGATTTATCTTTACAGTTCCAAGAAGAGAGAACTTCATTTTAATTTTCAGTATACTGTTGATGTTAGATTAAGAGCCTGATCAGTAAGGAGCTTATGGAGATAAAAGTAAAATAAAGATACATTATTTACATTACAGGTCCTATCCAAAGAACTCTCAAGATTTCAGCCCAATTACCTTTTCTGCAGACCATCAGTGAAGAGAGGTATTATATCCTTGCATCAAAAAGTCAATATTGCACATTTCTGTGCAAACAACAGTTTCACAAGTGTTTTTACTTCAGCTGTGATTGTCAAAAAGGAAGTGTCAAACAGGATGCAATCAGATAGTTCATAAAATGGGCAAGATTGTCTCACCGGAACAGTTACAGTGAGGTGAACTTGTCATTGTTGCTAAAACTTTATCCAAATATATTCATGTATGCTTAGTTTGGGGCTTTGGCAGGAAGTTTTGCAGAAACAGCGTGCCCTTCCGTCCTCCATGTGTTTGAAAGCTCTTTCGGTGTGAGTCACCGGAATCCTGTGGTTTGTGTATCCTGAGAGGAGAAGAGTCCTCTGTGATTATCAGACATTATGAAAAAGCAGCAGTTTGGAAATAAAACTATAAGGAAGTTCATTATTTCATAGGAAATGTCTACTAATGACTTTTTTCCCCCTAATTTCTCCTCTTGGCTTACTGTCACGTGTGGAGGCCTTGTGAGTGTACACAGTCCTCTTTAGTTTGGCTTCAGAGACATGTTCCGCTTTCCAGAAGTGCTACTGATTGATAGAAGGGGGCTCTGCTTATGAGCTGAAGAAATTAAGATTTAGGAAATTACACTCCCTGAAACAAGGGAATCATCCTGAACAGTTGTCTAATTCCTGAACTGATGTGCAGATGTGTGCCACTGTGTGATACGCTTCACTAGTTGTCAAGGCGCATCTTATCTTACAATATCCAGTGGGAAAGGTGTCCATTGTTATGACCTCTGTTAGTGCCCCCGTGACACACAACAGACTAAGCCAATGTTTTCCCAAAATGACAAGGATTTCTTGTTATGCTTTCTCAAGATGGTTCTCAGCAACTTTGTCTTTATATCCTGCTAAAATCAGGGCCCCGATATCGTGTTGTATTGCTGTGACAAAAAACATTAACAAAATGTTCAAATGGGAGGAAGAATTAAAAGTTCAGGTATTTTTCAATCTTCTGTTATGCCCAGAGTGAAGTTGTCATTATGTGGGACCTCCAACCTTTTTCAAAACTATTTCACAAAAGAGCAGTAAGAGAATGCTCTCACTGACGTGTTTGGAATGTGTTTGCCTGAGGGACTCAATGAACCAACAGGAGTACTCTTGAGAAAACTCTTCTCTTCCTGGAAGAAGAAAAAGAAGCATAAAATAACTCCATGGAACTAATCATTGCTAAATAGTTCAGCAAGCTTGTGAAGCTCAACAACATGTAGGAGAACTGTGGTATGTGAGTTTACTTAGAAAAAATTAAGGTCTCATAACTTATTCCAAAGATCTTTAATCCCACAGGAGGCCTTCTAACAATAATTTAGAGAAAATCCAAATTCTAGGAAGTGTCTGGAACACATGGAAGACATGCACAATATTTGAAGAATGATTTACAGAGTCTTCAGGCTGAACTTGAACTGATGTCCTTAGCATTCTTGTTCTGTAATTAAAAGGATCATATATGTATAGCAGTCAAGTTGCTGTTTCACTGGAGAATGTGTGCATGCCACCTCTCACTCCCTCCCCCAGCACACAGGCTCACTAGCATCAACAATAACTCTGTGAAGGACCTGATGATCTCAGTTGCAGTGGTATGAACTGCAGCTGTACAGGTATTTAGACAAAAGCAACGAAGCCCACAGCATTTAAATGGCCATTATGCCATATTGTTTAAGTAGGAGCCTCTTACTGTGTGAATAAAATCAATAGCCTACACAGTGTAGTAAAGTGTGTAGTAGTTTGAAGTAGTAACTGCTTTTCTTCGTGTTCCATGACTTAGAGGAAGCTTGTTCTCCACACAACGTTTATCTTGACAGCCACTTTATCTATAGCAATAAGAATGCACATCACTTCTAGAAAATATGATTAGAGATTCAGGGTTATAAAGGACTGCCAAGTCTTTTTACGCCTACAGGACAGTCAGTCTCAAGTAAAGAAAAACATAATTTATGTGAACATCTGGGTGACATCCAAAGCCTTTGGTTAAATAGAATTACATGAAGAAGAGAGTTGCAGCCAGAAAAATACTGATAATAACAAAGTCAGGTACAGTTGATGAAATTCTTCTTGGATGAGGTAAAAACAATAGACTACCCTTTAATTTTCATTTGGGCAGTGTTTAATTCCAAACCCAGCAATTTAGGGAAGCAAAACTTAAAAGATGAGTGATCTGGAAAAAGGCAAAAATTTGTATGAAGCATTACCCGGGAGAATGCAAATGAACTCTGTTTCACCCAGGATCTTGTGTAACCGGGATTCCATTACAGAGGACACAACAGTTATTTACAGGATATTGATTCATTTGTAAATTTGATAGGGACTCTTCATGAAACTCCCGAGACATACACAAAAAATCAGTCACGTGCTCTATTAGTCTTCTTCAGTAACATTAGGAAATGTAACTCAACACCTGACTTCCCACACAGAGGCTGATGTACTGAAAATGTACATCAACATTTGCAGTGGCTTGGTTGTTTGTTGTTCTTCTAAACATATAAGACTCACTTTTGCAATCTTATAGACTATTTGGAAATCTTGTGCCAACGTTAATCACCTGCATCACATACACTGGGGAGGATTTGGCATGAAGTGGTTTGCAAGCTATTGTAGATTTTAGAGTAATTTGAAATTATAAGCTAAATGGCAGTTCTAGAAAATAGAGGCTTTGGATATGCGTATAAACAACAGTATCTGATCTTGTCATATTTTATTGCTATGCAATTAATTCTAAATCACAAATCACAGAGTTCCTTCCTACTTTGCATAAAGTATTTTCCTACATTCTCTTTCCAGTATTGAATAAAGTCAGGAGAGAAGCTTTCATAGAAGGAATTTGTTTCATTACAGGAAATTAAATAACAGAATGCCTTAGAAGAATTAGAAAACCTATTTGTGTGCTGATATGAGTGTGCAGATACATTTGACTCAAGCTCAATAAATATTGCAGTAAGTCATGGTGTTTTATGAAAACTGGCCTTGGTTTGACAGTCTCAAAGATGAATAAGAACTACTGAACCTCTGGACTGCCCCAAACAGCTGACATATGTTGGTGGGGTCCTTTTTTCCACACCTCTATTAGACTGACATTTTTACAACTCCTTATTCCACTCAGAAATAATGTTCATGGAGGATCTACTTCCATTCTGTAGGTCTTCTCAAAGTGGAAAACTTCAGAACACAAGTTACAGACATCAAGCATATTGCTGAAACAAGGCAAATGAGATTTGACTCCAAGCTCTCTCCTTCCTTACAAGCAAGATAACAAACAGAAAAGGTGTTTGTAGTGAATGGCATCATTACACTGGCTTTCTGTTATTATTAAAGTGGTGCAACCCACAATTTAGGGGTTTTATTGGTAGCACTTGAAAGCCTGTACAAATGCCAGCTGATGCAGAGCTCCTGGAGATACCTTGTGTTTAGAAGTTTAGAAGGACAATACACTACGTTTTACGGTAGCTACAATATACTCATTTTTATGTACAACATACTAAGTCCCATTTCTCTTTGAGGATTTCCCTCGTAGTGACATCCCTCCTACCAATAAAGGTGCTCTTCTCAACATGCCTTGAAGATAATAAGTTTTGCTGAAATCAAAATTTCTTACGTTTTTAAAAATTAACTGCAGACAGGAACATGAAAATCTTACTAATTTTGAAAGAAGCCCAACCAGGACAGTTTTCCTACAGGTCATATGTATTTGTATACGTGGCTGCCTGCTACGAGTAGAGTGTCTGATGCTCCTGCCAATAACCAAAGCAAAACTTCAATGAAAAATTTTTTCAGCCTTTGCTGAAATTTTCTTACAGCCATTCAGCTTCATTCATAGAGTGATATTTAATCTATCTTTGATCATGGTCCTATAAGATTCTCTCTCAAGGCCCCCCACCCCAGGTCCTTGCATTTTTTTTTAAATAAAGAGTCTTTCTGCCAGGGCCATGAATACCTCTGACTTGGATTTGAATCACCTGTCCTCTTCACAGCCTTCAGATTCTTTTCACTAGACATACCCAATTCAAGAGTTCATTAAATCCTTTTCCTGTCTTTTCCCACATTTCTTCCTAGGTGTGTGACCAGTTTCCACATCAGAAAATATCCCTCCTTTCCTCCAAATGAACTGTCTCTCTAGGCTTTCCATCAGCTTTCTCAAAGCACCAGTCTTCCTCAGTAGAAGGTCATCACCAACTTGCTCATTGGACAGAGCAAGGGCAGAGCTTGCAGTTAAGAATGGCATGGGACATGCAATGCCCAGAAAGATGAGAAGAGACAGCACCATATGCACTCTGTAAAAGTGGAGTAAGGAAGCAAGGATGTTCACCGAAGTGCAATCAAAGTGTGAGGGGCAAAGCCAAGCCAACACAGTTAATATGAAGGACAGGAAAGAGTTAAGTTTCCAATTTCGCCCTGGGTGTCTGAGTGGAATCAGTTTGCTTTATGATTAAGAATGTTCTTTTCAGGTGTCTGTGAGAGGAATGTGAAATTCAGCAATAGAAAGATGAATCAGAGTCTGTTGCGGTTAGTTTGTAAATTCTCAGTGTATAGTGTAAGGTAACAACACTCCAAGCCCTGAATTCCTCCATGTTGAGGAGGCCCAACAACAGCACCAAGGAAAGCTTATTTTGGCACATATGGATGTACATGCCTTGAAATCATGGAGAAAACTCCCTCTAAAGCAGGATCTGAAAGGCTGTGTGAGAGAGCAAATGGGTCACAAAGAAATTATACAGTTCAGTAACTATGGAAGCGCCTTAAGTGGGTTGCTTGGTAAATGACAAATGGATTTTTGTGGAAGACAGTTCTTGTGAATAACAAGCAGGAAATGTATCCATAAGAAGTATTTGGGGTGTATAAAAATGATTTTGGTGAGATCAGTCACTCAGTTCAAAAATACTGGCCATATGTCCCCATAATGTATGTATGAAATTCTTACACTCACAGTAACATAGTATTTCTATTAATGCTGTGTTAATTGGTGTGACAGACGACAGAGTACATTTTAGTAGGTTTAAAGTCTTGTCACGAATTTAGGTGTTAGTGACCCACAATACCTACAGATTTGTAAAATATAGATAATTTCCTTCAAGATAACTTTAGACATACGGACACCCAAGGGAAAATAACATAACAGAAATAGTACATTAAAGACGTTTTAGGACTGTAGTACAACACATGGCATTATGAAAGAAAGTCTGACTTAAAAGTTCAATAAACATTAAACCTTCTATATTCTTGAATCTCTTCGGCCTCAAGTTTTGCTATTGATTCTGCCTCACAGTCTCCTCACTTTCAGTGACCAACTCCCCCAGGCAAAGAGAGAAGACTTTGCGGTCAGAAGTTGGCGGTAGCATGAGAAGAATTCTTTGGTAGCTAAAGTGGGAACTAGAGGTCACTTACACACTATGTCCTGCCTCTAGAACCCAGGCTGCAAGTGTCTTGTACATTTTAACCTGAAAGTTATTAGGAACCAGAGTTTGCAGCTCTGAGCTGCCCAAGACCAATCTTGAATGAGAAGTGGGCTCTTTTCCACGCATTTCACAGTCCACCTAAGTCCATAAATGGGGCCTATCTACTTTACTGGGGGATCCTCATTCAGAAGCTGCACTCAAACCACACTGGAACATGTGCTGTTGCACATGTGCACATTGCTATGGGCTAGCCAGGTACTCCTTATTTTCTACTAGAACTGTTCTGAGGCAGCATTTTCATTTAAGTGGTGGAGCCACTAGAAAAATAAGGTATTGTAATATTCTTCTGTTTACAACTGAGATGTTGTGTCCTCTGCCTTTGATCTCTGTTAGTATTGTGAAGCTGGGTAGAACACATTGAACACTTTTTCACCCATTGCATTGGTTTTGCTGCTGGCAGTATTTACTCTGAGCACAAATCCTCAAATGGCCATATAACAGTCTTTTGTTTGATACCACACTCTATTTTCTCATCTGTTCTTTCTTTCAATGCCAACCTGCCTGTAACATATTGGTGCAACTCTTCACTGATCTAACAAGATACTCTCTGCCTGGCAGCAACATAAGGCAACAAAATTCCCTCCCCTTATGCAGCAACATTTAACCTGCTCAGCAAGGGAAAAGACAGATGCTTGAAATGCAGATGCATATGTCTGTGCTGGAGGCTGCATGACACTTCAGTGGAAACCTGAAGTACATTCAGAACTTGTCGTACACTCATGGCACTTGAAGTCAAGGACACACAGCAAAATCAGTTATCATCTCTTCAGAACATGGATCCCTGTGTTGGGGTGACAAAAATTTTCAATTAAAATCAGAAAAGTTATTCCAGGCTAGGGCTGGGTGATAAATTCTCTTTTGTCATGCTGACTGAATGGGAAGAAATGCTGACTGGACAAGGAATAGAAATTAAATAAAGTCTGACTGAAACAGAACTATTTTCTGCAAAACAAGCCAAGAACTAACCCAGATTTATTTGGTTTCTTTCTAAAACCAAATATTTTGCATATTTCTACTAACACTAATTCCTTATTTCCAGATTTCTTAACCTGGTTCTTTCCCCACCCCTTCTTCTTAAATTGTCCCATTTTCAAAAACAAACAAACCACCACCAACAACAACAACAAAAAACCAAACCCAAAAACATTTTCAGAACTAAAAGTGTTTTGTTTTGAAAAGAGGTAATAAATGCAGAACACTTCTAAATGGAATACATGCCCAAAAGTAAACTGTTGTCAAGTTTTAAAAATCTTCCTGGCCCTTTTCTTAGACAAGTTTTGATGAACTAGTGCATGATTTGTGAATAGCTTTTCTCTTTGTCCTATTTCTTTTTCCAGTGAAGTAATAATTTATTTAACTGTTTAGTCCAGCTCTGTTCCAGCCACTTGTTTGTCACATGCAAAACTGAAAGACACTTCAGTATTATCTGTGGTGCTTTGTTCCTTGGATGTGGTGCAAAGCAAGAAAAGAGGAACCATATTACTTGAAGAGTTATGTCTTAGTTACTATTAGTTTCCTGCAAAAGTGTAGTTTAAGCATATCCACCAAAACACTTTTACTTGTACTATTCCCAGCTCAATTATTAGTGTTCCTGCTGCACAGTACTTCAGATGATGCTCAGGCAGTCTGCTGATTTTCAGGGAAACCCCTAGATTTCCTTATTATTCATGGGGATTTCCCTGTCTGCTGCAGAAAAACAAGGATCAAAGTGTTTTACATGCTGTCTCATGTCTCCAGATTCTTCATCACACTTAAATGACTAAGGAAGTGTGGCCATAAATAAAATTCTTGAAACATTAGAAGTGAGTGCAACACAAGAATATTTTACAAACTGCTTTTTTAAAAACAACATTAAAAATACCTTACAGTTTTGGGGGTCTTTTTCATACTACAGGGAACACTGGGGAGCAAAAGAAAGTAATTCTGTAGTTTTATAATTGCTTTTTTTTTTTTTT
>VWYO01017606.1:37652-49006 GCA_013400275.1 Rhadina sibilatrix
TTTTTTAATTAGTAAAGTAAGTAGGAGAGAGAAAACAAAGCTAGGAAGATGTCTTAAAGCAAAATTAATTATAGACAGGCCTGTGTGCAGTCTTTGAGATATGTCTGTGTAATCAGCCTGTTTAATGACTGTGTTCCATAACATAGATTGTTCAAACAAACAGGGCATTGGGCTATAGTGTGGATTTCTGCCTGAGTTGCTTGTTAAATCCAGCAGAACAGCCCATGTTTGCTCTGAGTTTTAGGAGCCACAGGTGTCCCACCCATGTTGCCATGTTTAATGCAACATATACTTCCCTTAAATGTAGTAGAAAATAATGTGGTACTCAGAGAAGGTATCTTCACAGGCAGTGGTTGATTGATACCTTGTTTTCCAACAGTGACTCTCTTGAAAATGCTTACTTTCAGTCACTGCCTAGAGACACGACATGTGCTAGGTAAAAAAACCCAGAAACTTTGCCAGAACATACCCTGCACACCATTAATCAGTCCTTGACAGCTTTGAATTTCTATTTACCTGTTGAACCTTGTATTTGAGACAGATATTAGTTACAGTTAGGGTAAACAAATATTTAAATATTTAAATTAATATGCGCAATGGTGCTGTTACAGACTACTGGAGATAGGAACTCCTTTTAGGCGTAAAACTTATTTGCTTATGTGTTTAGAACAAATGTGAAATCATGATGAAAAAGGTTAATTTCCCATCAAAGTCTGATGTGAGCAGGACTTCCCACATTTCTGTCCAGCAATATAGTGTTTTTACTCCCTGCTAATTTCAAACTTGGGTTTTTTTTTTCAATTAGTCTCATCAAATTTTGGTGTCAAGATAAAAGACAAGAAACCTGCGTACAAACACAACTGCTTATAGTCATTATTGTTCAGCTTTTCTGCAGTATAGAGATGGTTGCTGTCCATCTGAATAGGTGCATAACCTTCCCTGTTTGTCCTTAACTAACATATATGTGCCTGTAATCATACAGTTTTTTAATACTTGAGGAATTTGAAAAATGAAAGAAAGGCAACGTTTACTCTAGATGAAAATCTGTCATCATAAGGGCTGAAACTCACTGCAGTCTGCTTGAAATATGGTGAATAAAATTTCAGAAGAGCAATGCTCATATTTAGAAATAAAATAGCAAATATGAAATAACTATGTTTCTGTATATTTTAAGAATAATGGGCCAAGTAAACCTTAGTAAGATGAGATTTTAATGGAGTTAATTGTAGGCTTGATGACCCTTTTCTTCTTAAGTTTGATTCTGCTAAGTTCTACATGAAAAAAAACCAAAAGACTACAGTTCTATGCTAAAGAATTAGTGGAATTGCACAGGAGTTAATTGTATATATCTGGGGAATCTGAGGGCTTGGACTGCTTGGGACAGAGATGCCTAAGAAATCTATCTGCACAGAATGTTCCAGGCTATGGAGAGATGATGGAATAAGCTGCCTCCACCCAGAAAAGCCGCAGGAGCAGGAGGCTCTCTGCTTTGTCTCACTTCTCTTCCTAACAGAGTGCCTTAGACTCTCTCTACAAATTAGGTGATTTGTACCTAATTTCCTCGGAAAGATGGGCTCTGATATGCTTCATTTGTTGTCATCCAGCTTGTTTGCTTTACATTTTATCCTGATGAAGGACATAGCTACAATTTCGGCAGCTTTTCCAGTCAACTTTTTCCTGTCCTACTGTGGTAGGGTAAAAGTTTAAGGGGCTGAGACACAATGTGCTTTTTCCAAATGACAACACTAGATGGTGTCCCTACACTTCCCAAAAAACCCACATGGCCTAGCCTCCATAGCTTGGAAATCTCAGAAACAGTAAAAACAGTGGAGTGATATGACATGATATGATGTGATGTATTATGTGTGCATGTGTCACTGTGTTTCAATCCTCACACTCTATTTATGCACTTAGTTAATAACACATGAAACTATTTTCTCTGTTAGTCTCTGGTAATAACTATTTTAAGCACATGTATGCATTTCCTTTCCTGTTTTTCCCAAACACCCACACGGAACTGGAGGACAGTTAATCTGAGGAGGTTAATGATATTTCCAGAAGACAGGACAGATGTTAGTGGTTCTGGTCCCAGTCAAGTGAATGCTCTCTGTGTAAGGGGCAGCTCTCCTAATCTAAGTTACCTTGAATTCCAATGTAGTGTTTGTGTGCATGTCTCCGCCAGACTGAGACCTGCACAAATGTCTCTCTAATAAAATGTTTTCTACACACTGTGCTGAATCTAAAGCACAAAAGACTTTACTGTTTGTTCTCTCAGAGAGCCAAACAGAACTTCATTTGTGAGTGAAAAATCCAATCTGAAAACTTAAATATTAAAGGCTTTTAACCTTTGTTTTATAGTGCTTTGGGTGTTTTGGGGGTATTTTTGGATTTCAACAAGGAGCATGGAAATTGCAGGAAGACATGCAGATTGCAGTGTGGTTAAATTAGGAACACTGAATGCCTCCTGCAGCACCCTGCAAACTCTTGTCCCAAGGCTGGATCCACTCAGCTAGGCTGGATCCTGCAGCTAGTCTGGCTTATTCATCTGGGAACTCTCTGCTGCCGGCACATCCCTGAAGTAACTGATGGGAAGTGAGTGACAGAGACTAAAGCACAGATAGGTCCTGAACAGTGTCTTGCAATGAGCAACACAGAGCAGACAACACATCCTCATAGGCTTCTCTGTAGCTGTGCTGTAAATTGCAGTGTCCTCCCCTGACAGTGCAGTGGTGGGGCTGGGTGACAGCCTTGGAGGCAAAGCCAGAACTGTGCTTCCAGTGCCCAGGAAAAACAACAGCTGGTGGTTGGGTTGGGTGCGTTTTGGTTCAGTTTCTGCCCCTGCCTGCCAGGTGTGCTGAAGCCTCCCTCCCCCTTCCCACACCTGGGCCATATAGGCCCTTTGCATGCCTGTGCCAGGAGCTTCTGAGCATGGTTAATTCCACTCCTGCTTGTGGTCAAATGGTGAGCCCTGATGAGGCCAGCATGCCATCTGACTTCAACCCTCCTGCAGTTCATACAGCCTTGCACTTGGTGCCCTGGGGTTAAACTTCACTCATGAGAGTTATTTGAGTGAGAAGATTGTTCTGGCCCTTAAGGGGAGGTAAAGTAACTGCTGCAAGGAGAGGATGCTAACAAGCTGTGCAGCTGCTTCCCTTGGCAACATTCAGTGCTGATATTAGCAAATACCACCAGTTCGTACTTCTCTGGTTAAAGACACAGTGAGTTTTAGGGTTAGGTTTTTGGGAAGATAGAACGTGTGAATCTGGGTAATTTATTTTAGTTTTAGAAGATGGAGTCAGATTAAGGTTGCAAAAGCAATGTGATTTGATCGCAGTATACTTGGGAATAGAAGATGTTGATGTCTTAGAGGAGGCGACTGTGCTGGTCACCAATATATTGGTAAAGACTGGCAGATGCCTTGGGGAAGGAGAAGGCATGAATGAAGAGCAGGCTTCATTTGTATTCAACTATCTTTTTCCTTGTTGCCCTTTTTTACAATTGAACAGGTAAACTCTAAGGCTGGGACTACAGCCTGGGTCACTAAAGTACTCTGAAAAGTAGAGGTAGCCCTAATTCAGGACTGTTTTTAGTTAAGAATACTGATCAGTGTCAGACCTGGGCTAAAATAGCTCACAAGTGAACTACTTCTTCTTTTAAAGGGAATACCATGGGGAGATGCAAGAAAGGACTGGCATATCTGTGAAACTGATCTTCTAAATTGTGCTGAAAAATTCCCTATATATGCCCCTGACAATCTTCAAAAATACAACTCTAAGTCTTGGTAGTAGCCTCTCACCTAACTTCTTGTCTTCTGAGCTCTTGTCATGATCTTGGTGCTTCTGTGCAGATACACAAACACACATTTGTGAGCCAAGGACAAATCAAAATGAGTGAAATGTTCCTAGTTGTACATTTCTGCAGAAAGTTAGAGATGATCTACTTGTTTTGTTGAGTGAAGCATATGTAAGTAGGATTCACAGGAATTTTCTCTCTTAAGTCCTCATTGTCACAGATTTGTCTTATCCATGTGTGCCTAAACAACAGAGGACAGATGTATATTCTGAAAATTCACCAAAGGCCTATCGCAAGGTGTGTGTCTGTGTCTAAGTACAACCATGAACAAAGCAGTGACTTGTTTAAAGGCCTGAAAGGCCCTGCCATCTGGATTTCCAAAAGTTGGATGAACAAGGAAGGGAATAAAATAGAAGTATCAAGCACTCAGCAATTGTTATATTGAATGCTCAAATGGAAAAAAGACAGCTGGGACAAGGTGATGTTTCATAGAAAAAACGTGCCATAACTTGCCTTTTGCTGCTGTGTGTGACTTTATGAGAAATCAATAAAATATTTACAGGTATAGCTGATTAGGTATGTAGATAAAGAGCCAGACACTGCCCATCAGTGCCCAATGAAAAGACAAGAGACAACATACATGAAGTAAAATAAACTAAATTCTACTTAAACACAATTACTATTTTTTGCACTGTAAAGGTAATTCAGCACAAGAGTCCTCATTCTAGGAAATATTAAAAAAACTGAGTGGAAACAGGTTTGGACAACCTGGTTGACCATATTTTGAGCAGAGAACTGAACTAGGTAATTTCCAGAGGTGCTTCCAACCACAGCCATGCTGTCATTCTGGGAAATAATTTTTCATACAGAATAACTTCTATGATTTTAGATTAATCACAATAAGCAATAAAAAAGAAGAATGTTCAATACGCTAACAGTAAACTGCCACATAATTGAGAACCTTAGAAATCTAAAAATCTATGATTGAGATTTTAAGACCAATGTGTCAGAAGTCTATCGTAAGACCTCACCATATGACCCATCTGGGTCTATATTAATTTACAGATCTGATTTTTCAGTCCTTGATCACTTGGCTTATTTTGAAAAACATACTTCAAAACTCCTGTTTTCCTGGAGTTGCATGGAAATTGAAGTTTATGATGAAGTTCCACTATGAACTATTGAGCACTTTTTGCAGGTATGCTTTAATGGCTTGGTGTGGTACCAGCATGCATAAACTGCTACTTGATTTAACATTAACAGAAACCATTTATCTTCACAGTACTTTATTACCTGGTATAGTGATGCTTAAAATAATTAGTTTTTTGTTTAGGCTTTCTATTTTTTTCAGAAAACCATTTGGAGCCAGTCAAACTTAGTCAAAAGGGTCAGACTTATTGTATTTCAATGTTTTCTTCCAGAATTGCTTTCTTAGAAGGGTAACAAACTGACTGCTTAATTTCATTTTCCATTAAAACATCAATCATGTCCATTCAGCACATTAATAATGATAGTATTACAGAATACAGGGGTACTTTCCCATAGAGGGTTATGTCATTGTGAGATTGATCAAGAGCTCTGTGCAATGATGAGCGCCGAGGGTTTTTGGTTTATTTTGGGGTGTTTGTTTGTTTGTTTGTATTGTGATTAAAAATATTACACTTGAAAAAGACCCCCATTTCACTGTCATGGGATGTACACTCAGCAGTGCCTGTATGAATAACATTGTACCTTAAACAAAAAATTTATTGCATTGTTTAATTCATGTTCCCAGCAGAGGGAGGTCTGGCCCCTGTGGGCAACCATGTCCACAGTGAGGGCCTTTGCCAAACACTGCAGCTGAGCTCCTGGCCCACACCCCTGGCGAGACATGGGCCAGCAGTGCCTGCACCACAGGAGCAGGAACCATGGGAGCTGTTGCCTCCTCTTTTCTCACAAGTCCCCCACACCCACCATCAACTTAATGAGCTTTTTTTTCCTGTGGGGAGGACCTTGCCTAGTAGATAGGTTAAAACCACCTATGTACCAGTATGTACCATTGGTTTCCTAGTTTCCAAGCTCATAATCCATGGCATATCACAGATTTCTGTCCATTGTCCAGAAATGATCAGCTATTTTTGAAATAGACTAATAAGCAAAAGTGGGCTAGCAATTACAGATCAATGTCAACAAAATCAAAACGTCTTGTTTTAACAGAGTGCCTCCTGTTTCACTGAGTGGTTTAGCGTTCATGCTGTGGCACTTCTGTAAGCTACCTTTTAGTGACTGGGCAGTAGAATCATGAGAGAATTCAGGAAATGTGAGAAGTTGCAGGGTATTGTTAATTCAATGAGAACTGTGCCTTCACACTTATGTGAGAGATTTTATTGGATGATACCAATGTATGCTCTCAGGGCAGAAGAACACCACAGAGCTGGTCATTGCTGAGAGATTTGGGGATTGCTTCTCTACTTGTTACTTGATTACAGGTCAGGGATACATCCACTGAGGTCAGTGATGTTGCATTAGTGGAAACAGCCTGAGAGGATAAAAGGCGTTAAAGGACTTGTGAGACCCATGTGAGTCATCCTGTGCTTAGGCCAGTGGCTAAGGAATTAAAAGACTTAGGAGGAGAGGCTGCGGTCACTTGGTTTGTTTACCCTTGAGAGGAGAAGGCTGCAGGGTGACACCTCAAGGGGGACAGCAGAGGGGGAAGTGTTGATCTCTCTCTGGTGACCAGCAATAGGATCTAAGGAAAGAGAATGAAGCTGCATCAGGGGAGTTCAAACTGGGACATTTTTCTAGAATGCTGTTTGAGTAAATATCTAATATGCATGCTCAGTTTAAACATCTGCCTTTGTTCATTCATTCACCCAAAGATGGAGTCAAAGCAGGGTCAATCAGACACAGTTATGTTGATACACACAGACAAACTTCCTTACATGAATAGTCTTATTGTGCGACTTGCTCTCCTTGAGAAGCGTGGTAGAGCTCCCACTGACTTCCACAGCAGCAGCTTTTACCCCTGAATCCAACTGGATTATCATGTTGACAACAGTTTGGTGCAAACAAAGCCATGCTGGGCATGACTCCAGTGGCAATGAAGTGCAGTGCATGCAGTGCATGCACCTGAAGTCTGTGTTCATCAGCTGAGCACCTGCTCTACCCATGGTGTGGAGGAAGTACTTGCATGGGTGCAGGTGGGCTTCAATATCATGGAAACACTTGATGTGCAAGAAACTTAGCCTCAAGGCACCTATGTGGTCAGCAAGACTGACCAGTCAAGATTGGTCAAAGGGACACCAGACTGAGAGGTAAAAATATGACACCCTGTGTATCAGGATTTACTTAACAAATTGAGCACCCACCCAGACATAGGGTTCAGGCTGTTCCTCTTCACCTCTGTCTGTCAGTCTGTATTGCAAGAGGAGATATATGGCTTTCTTAATGGGCTCATGTCCTTACACTGAAAATGCTTCACAGTTTTTACACTAATTCAAATTCTCATTAAAAAAGATAATTTCATAACATGGAAATGTTTATATTAATGGGGTGGTTCATGTTAATGTGCTTTTTCTAGGTGGAACCTGATAGAAGAGGTATTTATTTTTCTTCAGCAGATCTTCTCCTCAAAGATACTTACTGGGATGTATGTCCCACTGTGTGCATACACATGACTTTGAGAATTTACTGAACAGAGCATTCTCTACCTGAAGTCCACAATGAGACTAGCAACAAATCCCACCCAATGTGTCCTACGAAGTTTGTTTCATTGCTCTTTTGCACATCAGGCATTACATACTTATTTTTTCATTTTTCCTAAGGCCACAGGTAAGTTCCATTACATTTGACTTGGCTGATAATTATTACTATTTCCTATTAATTACCTCATATGAGAGTGAGTCCTGGCTAGTCAAACCTGTAAACACTCCAATGCACATTAATCAGTGGAACATAATTTCTTTTTGCTACCTACAGGATATGAGTGTGCTGAATACTAAGGGGAAGGCACAAGATCATTTCAGAGTTCAGAAATATGAGCCTTCTAACAAAAAATTAGACATTAAAATAATTGAGATAATGAAGATTTGGACATCTTCAGCTTCTGTCAGTCATGAATGCCTTTTATCATTCTATTGCACTAGTTTCCAGGATTTAAAAATTTTTTCTGGACAAACAGCTTCTGCAATATTTTGGAGAAGAGGACTGTGCAGCATCAAATGCCTGTTGAAAACAGGACTGGAATAGCATACATGTTGGTTGACAAAGACACTTCACAAATCTTGTAAAAAATAAATTTATTTCCCTGATGGTCAAGGTTTTCAGTATGCAGCTGAACCTGGATGGTTCAGTACGGAGCACTGAACAGCGCTGCTGGCAGCACTCACCTGGTCTGCTTCAGAAGACATGAAACATTAACAACCATTGTCAGCCCTCCTCTGCTCTTTCCTGTTTCTTTGTATGTTCAGCTCTTGAGTTCAGGTGCAGTTTCTGTCTCACTGCGTCAGGACCTAAAGTGCTTGAGACAAAATACATAGAATAAAAACTGATGTTCATTTCACAAGGGAAGGCTGAAAGCATTACAGGAGATTCAAGCCTACTTCAAATATAGTAGTATTTTGTAGATTTTCCTTAAGACAAAGATAAGAGTGTCACAAGAAAAACTTCTCTGTTACAAAGCTACCTATGCACTGTGCTGAGTTCCTGACATAGAACAGGCAAAGGTAATTCTAATAATTTTTTCTTCCATTTCTTAATTTTGCCTTGCAAAGAATAAAAGTAAACTCTAGCATAATTTTAGTGTATTCTAAGATCTCTGCAGGGTGTCTTCCCATGCCCTCATGAATGGAATATAAAAGTCTTCAGAAAACAAAAAGAACATTTTAAGGTGGAGAAAAGAATTTTAAACAGAGATCGTGTTTTTTCCCAAGAAACATAAAATGTCATGCAAAACATGACTTTGAAAAGATACTGCTCTTACAGGTTAACCCAAGAGAAGGTTCAATGTGATCAGATGGAGGACTCACCAAGGAATGAGAGCAGCAGTGTTTGTTCAAAAGGTGTTTCAGACCCTTGGTTTAGAGCCAGAGACCTTTGAGGATTTTGCAAGAGAGGCAGTAGATACTGCAGTGAAGCAATCAGCCCAGCACCTTATCTTGTTTTGAGGCATACCAATGCATTCTGCAGTAATGACAGGATTAGGAATTGCAGCCCTCCTTGTCTGCTGTTTTCTACCAAAAACTTTAAGCATTTCTCCTGCCACAACAGAATCTACCATCTGGTCTCACACAAAACTAACAATTTAATAATTAAATTTAATTTATTTTTTTTTCTCTGCATAGTGGATTATTAATGAGGAACTTATGGAAATTGGCAGTTTTAAAGATCACCTTAGATGCCTTCTTTAGAAACAAAACTATGCTCAGAAAGCCACTATTCCCTTGAGTTTTAGTCAATTGAGATTCAAGTCTTGATCAACAGAGGGAGACACGGCATAACTTATCAACACATTTCTCAGGCCAGTATACTGTCAGTTCAAGTCTTCCACACAAAACGCAAGGGATTTAGCAAATCTAATTAATTTTGTATTGATATTGATAGTTACTGTGTCTTAACTGCTCACCATACATATAATATTACACTCTCAGGACATCAAAGAGCTACTTTGGGTCTCAAGGCCAAAGCAACCCTTGCTCTTGCCTATTTTACTTTATCCAGCAATAGGCATGGAAAACTGAAGTAGGAGTCTGTGCACATTGCAATCAACGACATTGTGAGGAATGGAGGACCCCTGGGAAGTGAGGTAGGATGCATGCAAAGAGCCATCCTGGAAACACTGGTTGCCCCAGGGACCTTACCTGCTGCCAGATCCCCTTGCCCTCAGCAGCCCCACTCCTGCGATTGGAGGCAATTTAGTCCTTAAACAGAGGCATCAATCCGCAAGCAGCTTTCTTGCATAATGATGGAAAGAAGGTCTCTGAAATGCCTGGTTTATTAAATTGGGATATTATAATATCCTCTTGAGTTACAGAATGAAAATACCATTATCCATGGAAGTCCTGCTGCCCCTTGCCTACTCTGTTACAGCAATCCACATGCTGCTCTGCTGGGGCTCATGCTGTGTGGCACTAGGTTTACCACAACAAACCATACCAAAGGTTTTTGCAAAGCTCCCTAATGACCTTTTACAGCCTTTTGAGAGCAGTACTTTCCTTATTTAATGTGAAACCACAGAATCAGAGAACAAACTAGGATGGAAAGGACCTTTGAGATGATTGAGTCCAACTCTGACCACTTTGTCAACCACACCATGGCACTAGGTGCCACACCCAGTCTTTTCTTAAACACCTTCAGGGGTGGGTCACCAGGGATGGTGATTCCATGACTTCCCTGGGCGTCCTATGCCAATGCCCAATGACTCTTCCAATAGACAGACAACTTCAGAGACAGGAAAGGAAGGATAATAAATACTTGAGAGTAAAAGTGGACTAGAGAAGAGCAGAAAAAGAAACGTCAATGCCTACCTCAGTGCCCCTCCTTCTGCCCCTGCTACCCCCTGTCCGTCCAGTACAAGCCCATGACTCAGTGGTCTTATGTTGGCAGGCTTTAGAAAGCAGGAATCTTGTGTTGGGCCAAGATGTCAGTCACCTGTTTGAGTATGGCACATCCACTCAACACGCGGTGAGAGGGAAGTTTCCGTGTGGAGTTGTCATGTTTAGCAGCACTTCGTACTGCGGCTGCTTTCTGCCCGGCAACACGACTGCCCCTTCGGTAAGCTTTCTCCTTCGACGTTCACCTGCCTGATCCATTTTCTAAAAGCTTTTAGAAGTGCTTGTATCTTTAAAAAAGAACCCAGGATACAGCACACAGAAGCTCGTTCGGGTTTTTCTGGGGACAAGAGGGAAGACAATGCGTTTACTCCTATTTCTTCCCTGTGCTTTTTCTGACTCTGGCAGCCGCAAAAACGAGCTGGTTACAGCCTTTCCAACCGTATGCATGCGCATATGACTGGCTGGGGTGGGGGCGGCGGTCCCCTTTTTCTTTTGCTAAGGACAGATGCAAACGGAAAGCAGCGTTCTCCGTCTAGACCGCTTTCAGTTTCCGTTCTTCAACTGGGCTGAAGTTTCTTTTTCCCGTCGCTCCCTGCTTGGGGGCGGCTCCCATTCATTCCCTACCAGCTCTTCCCGTAAGGCGGCCGGGGACCGGAATCGGGGCCGGGGTCGGGACCGTCGGCGGCGGTGCGCCATGACGGCGGAGGAGAAGCAGAACCTGCGGTGCTACAGGCGGTACATCGAGAGGAGCCTGAACCCCGTGTACATCCTCAGCAACATGACGGACTGGCTGTCCGACGGTGAGAGCCGGCAGCGGCGCTGCCCCCGCGCCCCCTGCCCCTGGCCCTTCCCGTCCCCTCACTGCCTGTGCTGGCTTCTTGCTAGAGGTGAAGGAGAGAGTCCGAAAGGAGGAGGAGAAGGGGGTGACGGCGGCCGCCGCGCTGTTCCTGGATGCCATACTACTGCTGGAGGCGGAGGGCTGGCTCCGGGGCTTCCTGGATGCTTTGGTTGCAGCAGGTGGGTGCCGCCCCC
>VWYO01017606.1:49113-104895 GCA_013400275.1 Rhadina sibilatrix
GTCTGGGAATAAGCCTGGGAGGTAAAGCGGCCAGAACAGTTCTGAGGATGGAGAAAGCCCCATTGACACGAGACTTGTCTGTCTCAGAGCCTTTAGAGAAGAAACAAGACAGCCATTGTTCTTACCAAATACAATGAAAGGGGGCTAAATCCTCTGAAACAGAAAGCCAGGTGGGTTTCAGGAGGTGCATAGGCATTGGCCGGTAGTGTGGGATAACTTCCCTCAACGACAGAGTTTTAAATGACTTTTTAAGAAATTTTAAAAATTACTCAGTGGCATTCAAAGTCTTCTGTTCAAGAAGTGAGTAACCATTAGTAATTTATAAGGATGATTGTTCCACAGTAGCTGCAACTACTTGATGTGTAAGTTCCTAATCCATTTTCCTTTATGAAATGAAACAGAAGAGATTGTGAAGTTATAAAATTATCTGGCAGCATCTGCCAGCTTTCTTCTATATATGTATATTGTATCATAGATTCTTGTTGGTGATTTATTAGATACGTTGAACCCCACAGTCTCATGCCATAAGCTATTTTTTTTTTCATTTCCTCGCCATTAATTATGAATAATTATCTCAATGAACAAATATTACAAAATTTCTTATCACTTGTATGTAGCCCACTCCTCCCTTAAAGAAAATACTAGGTCCAGAGCAACCTTTTAACAATCTGTGATAATCCTGATTTCTGAATTTCAGAACTATCTACTTTGAACTTCCTAGTAGTGTTCAATTTGGTGTATCTTCAACAAGAATTTGAGGCAGTTAGCCTGCTGATTCAATGTGCTATCCCAAGTAGCTGTTAATTGGGCCGGAGACTAGAATTTAGGATTACTCTTCTTTTTGGCAGATGCAGGGATAAGTAATACTTAGACTAAAGACATTATGGTGCCAAGTATCCACAGTTACCTGCTCTTGTAAGGAAGTAAGAAGTTAGGCAAATTCCTTCTGTTTGCCCACAAGTTCCTCTGGGACCCTGATCTGCTTTTTTCCACTTCTGAAACCTATACAGCAAATCACACAATCCCTGCCACTGTCTGTTCCAGGACAGACAGTGCTCTTTGATGACTGTCTAGGTTGCAGGTGTCTGTACTGCTTTCAGTCAGGGACTGGCTTGAATCCAGTACAGTAGGGATTTTTGAAGGAGGGTGGAGCCAAGGATAAGAGTAAAAGATAAAATGCTGGTAAAATAAAAGAAAAGGCCATCAAAGCATCTTGTAATTCTGAGCAGTGTCCTTTGCTCTGGGAATCCTGTGGAAGAGCATCATGGAATGCAAGAACTCCAAGGATTGTATGATTGAAAGACAGGAGTAGATATAGTTGCTTGGGTGATGTGACCTGTGACATAGTGTGGCTCTTTTTTGTTTCTGCAGGTTCTACTGCTCTTTTAGCATAGGGCTTTTCATATGTCTTGGTTTGGAAAGACAGGTATCTGCCAGGGAAAGCTGGAGTTTCCCTTAGAATGGAGAATGTAAACCCCTCACCCCGTCCAAATTATGATTTTGCNGGGTATTGCTTTGGGCAGTCTTAATGGCCCATTGTGAAAAGAGGTAAGAAACACTGCCCCATCTGGTTTTAACAGCTGGCCCATTATCAGAAGGCACCTGCCCCTCTCCTGTCAGAGTTACAAGAGATAAAGAAAAACATCTCCCCAATTGCTTTTAACAAATGAAATAGAATACACACCCCTGGCTCCACAACCCAAGACATCACATTAGACATACAAGTGCTATAAAGGAAAATAGTCACTTATTAGATAGAAACTGTATGTTGCTCACCTAGATTTTTATTGTTTACAGGACAAAATAATTTTAATTTCTCAAGCCTGGCTGAGAAAATGTTTTTTCAGCTTGTTCCTACCTATTCTAGCTCGAGATTGAATTCATAGTAATGATTTGTCTCTTTTTCTGAAAGGTTACACTGGACTGGCAGAAGCAATTGAAAACTGGGACTTCAGCAAACTGGAAAAACTGGAGCTGCACAGGCAGCTGTTGAAGCGGGTAGAAGCAACAATGCTAGAAATTGATCCTGTTGCAATCATGCCATACATAAACACATGCCTGATAGAGAGGGAGTGTGATGAGATCCTGCAGGTATGGTAAAATCTTGGTGTTTGCCTAGTTTTGCTTCAGAGAAGTGCTGGCTGACTCACCTGTGGGATGAATCAGTGTCTGTGTGACAGGTAGCTGGGTGAGGAGGATGGCTAGCCACAGGAGTGCCATAATGTTTATAATTTTTTCTTTTCCTGTTCGGAAATGGAAAGCCTCAGAGGTTTATGGTAGATAGAGTTTATTACAAGGACTTTGCCAGACAGAAATTGAACAGAATAGCTCTGTGATGTTTCACACCATTTACAAATATTCAAAAGATAGCCTGCCTATTGTTATAGTCTGGCTAAGTTTAGTGTGTAACTACACTGGCAGAATTGAAGCTGTAGTGCATAAATGGCTGAATTTTATTGTAAAACTTTTATTCATTGAGAAGGAAATTCAGTTTTCAACAGAACATCAAACGTAACGAAATTTCCTACTAAGCAAAGAGTAGTGGGTTTGATTGCTCAGAACCTCTAGCAATTTCTGTTTGTGGTATGTGCAGATCAGTGAATACAGAAGCAAAGCAGCTGGAATAACTAAACTCATTGAATGCCTCTGTCGCTCGGATAAGGAAAACTGGCCCAAAAGTCTTCAGCTGGCATTGGATATTGCAGGATATTACAATGCAAGTGAACTGTGGAATATAAGAGAAGGTAAAATGTGAATTGTTTTTATGATACTCTTTTCCCGTTTTTGTTCCAGACAATAATTTTTTTTCAGGAGAGTCAGACTAATTTAGAAGGATATCGTTCAGACTACTTTGTGGTCTAAAAAGAAAAACCTTTTAAAATTTATTTTAAATGTCTCATATGTAATAAAATACTATCCTTCAAACAGGTAGAAATTAGTTTTTGACTGTTTTTCCTCCCAAATGGTTAGGCATAGTACCTTTTTTTGGTAAGGAGAATCAGGCAGCACAGGCTCTGAAGGCATAAAAATAGCCAAATTGTTATCTTCTTCCTTCGCTTCTTAATTCAACTTTTGCCATCCTTTTGGTTGCTTGACTTGTGGTAGGTGCAGTATTTTCTGATAAAATATGATTAATATTATGATAATCTAGAGAGTGATACACTTCTATGATCTCCAGAGTAGATAATATATACCTTTTTCTATGAGAAATTGATAAGCAGCCCTTACCAAGTTGTTAGGTTCATATTTTGTAAAAGTGTAGAATTATCTCTTGTAAAATTTTGCTTTTGTCAATGAATTTACCTTTTCCTTCTTGAAAAATACTTGTACAAGTAACCTGCAGCATAGGAGAATTTATAGAAGAATATATTATTTTGCTAGTAAAAAAGTGATTTTAGATAAACTGGACTGTGTATCTTCATATCTACATTTGCTGTCTCCCTAGGTGCTTGTTTGATTTGTTTTTTAGCAACAGGGATAAGCTATATATAAGTGGCTTCCTAAACTATATTTCTTATTTTCATTTTTTTTTTATTACTGCAGTCAAAGGATGTAATTTCTTATCTGGAGAATTAATTATTATATATGAATAAAACTTGTATAATAAATTAATAAATTTATTAAAATATAGGCAAAATAATACATAAGAGTAATACCTATATGTATATAGATATTATTTTATGTAGCTGGTGGTTATACATATTATGTGTTGACAGTTACATTTTTTAAGGTAAAGTTATCACTGTCTTTTGGGGCAGCTTCCTCTAACATCCAACTCAGCAAAGCCACAGTCAGCCTGAAGAAATATTTTCCGTATTGGAAACATTTTACTGTTGGCAGTTAAGAAGAGTCGGTACCAGAAATAAATTGCAGATATTGTGTACTTTCTGGAGCTGAATTCATGTGTCAATGTGCTCTTTCTGCCACTCCAAAAGCAGGGCTTTGTGATCATATGTTCTGTTTGCAAAGAGACTCTTCATGCAGGGTCCAGGGACAATTCTTTGAGAAAGTATTAAATATAACACCAAGGAAAATTTCTCTTTTGATCATTGCATAATATAAAAAATAGAGATATTCTTACAGTTTCTAGGTGCTTTCAGAAGATAGGGAAAAGTAAGAGCACAATCTCAAATTTACAAAGCTGCTTTGAATTCCTAAGAATTTTTCATGCCTGTGGTTAATGTCCATGTTACACAGTGACTTCTTTTCACTAAACACAGAGGATAAACTTTCCTCCCAATCTGTTTTCTCCTTTGTTTTTTTGGAAGTTGTTACACATGCATTATGCTATTCTAAAACCAAGATTCTCAGTGCTATCCATCTTCCTTGAAAAGGAGCCTGTGTGCAGCGTCATTTTATATAGTGTTTTTCTTCCAGCAACCAGCTCCATCACCTTGTCATCACAGCAAATATGTTTTAAAATCATGAGGATTGATAACATGCCATTTTTTTTGCATTTATACAGATAATGGCAAAGATGTTGACGGTGAAATGACTGATGCCTCTGAGAATCACTTTGAAACCATGATGACATTTTCTGAAGAAGCAGAATGTGATAATCTCAGCGAAAATCTCTCTTTAGGTAAATCTTAAGAATTTAAAAGTTTGTGGTTGGTATTTTCTGTTTCCTTGTATTCCTGAGGGACACAGATGTAGTGTGCCACAATGGAAGGTACTGAGGAATTAGAACAAATCTCTGACTTGATTTAGCTGTCTTCTGTTTTAATGTTTAAAGGATGTCATGCTGGGCATTGGAAATGTTAGGGATTGCACCTCATTTATCACGTTACTAGTGAAAAGTTGTTCTGTCAACTCATTTTCAAACATCCAAACATCAGCCTGTTGTTTATGCACTTCTTCTCTGATACAATTAATTCACACATGACCTGATATTAAACAGTTTAGAGAACTGAATGTGACTGCAAAGGATCTGTGCAGTGACTGTCACGGCAAATTTTGCTCCGCCCGTTGTTTCTTGTATTGTAAGTCCAAACACTCTGACAAGACCACAATTTAAGAGAGTAATAACTTCAAAATTCTGTAGAGAGAAGGCTAAAGAAAATCCTGTGCATGTATTTGGGGGAAAATAATCCCTTGTGTTTTCATTCTGAGTTGAAAAAAGACCACTTGAAATGAGCATTGTCAGCCAAGACCTTGAAATGAGTTCATTTTACAAATGAATAGTTCAGGGTAACAAAAGTGTACCATCAGACTCACGCAAAATTCTTTTTTGGTGCATCTGTTAAAAGGTTTGTCAGTCAGAGAATGTTCTGTGTAGACTGTTCTTCTACCTTTATCATTTTAGATATGGGGCACAGTGTATTTTCTGTATTTCTGTATTTTTATTGCAACACTCTTCACAAAACCATCGTTTTATTCTAGAAAGTGTCTATGAGTCTTCATCTGTTTATGAACCAAAGAAGGCTCGGAGCTACCAGATTGAGCTTGCACAGCCTGCTGTTGATGGGAAAAACACATTGATTTGTGCCCCCACAGGTAAGGAGATAGACATTTCTTAGAAAAATTCTCTTGGTGCATATGGCTGTGAAAAGTAGGGACTGGTAAAGGTTGAATGAGGCTTCTTCAGCTGTTTATTTCAAAGCTGTTCTCCTTGCAGTAGATCCTGATCTACCCTGCAATTAATGACCATGGGCAGCACAGAGGCTGGCAAGACAGATGTGTCTGTTGGCACGTCAGTGCTTGTATTCAGCACATTCAGCATTCATTTCCATGTTCTGCTTTCTGACTCCTCAGTGTGGATTTTTCATTTAAAACCAGTCACTAGTCTTTGCAGATATTTAAGAAATTTGTCTTGCAAGTTGAAGGAAAAATAGGGTGAGTTAGCCTGAGGCTCCCCTCTCTTCTCTACTGCAATGCCTACAACATCCAGACAACCTAATTTTCCCCTGAGCCCTGGAGAGGCAAGTGGGATAAGGAAGGCAGGGGCAGAGAAGAACTCTAGGGAGCCTGCACAGTGAGCCTGAGGGCCAAAGGAAAACAAGTGGGAGAGGAGCAGGGCTGCATGGGGAAGGATGGAAGCTGAAAGGGCCTGGTGTCTATATGTAGTCTGATTTCATGTAAGAGCACATGCTAAGAGTGAAAAACAGACTCAGTAATTATAAATAATTCAAATCAACTGCAAATGGATTTTAATCCCCAGTGACTGCTTAATGGCCTTTACAGACTGAGACTGTGTGATAGAAAGGAATGGTTCCCCACCTGAGTAAGCAATGTGCTTGTGTTCAAATCTGTTCCAGATATGTTCAAGTCTGGAAGAGTAACAGCCCCATTGTCAGCTCCCCTTTGTTACAAGGCATTCAAACAAGATAAGCTACTGCTTACAGATACACCTTTTCATACTAGTCCTTTACCTTTCATGCTTTTTGTTTGAAGGATCTGGAAAAACTTTTGTGGCACTTCTGATTTGTGAACATCATTTGCAAAACGTTCCCTCAGGACGAAAGGCAAAAGTTGTCTTCCTTGCAACCAAAATACCAGTGTATGAGCAGCAGAAAAATGTATTCAGGCAGCATTTTGAAAGAAGTGGGTAAGTGTAATTATACATAGTGGCTTCCTCCACAGAAGATAAGCCCTATAAGTCAGCTGTGGCTAGGGCAAGATGTAATGGGTTTACTTGTGAACAAGAGTGTTTGACAGTAACATCATGATGATGTGTAGCTGCAAGAATGGCATTGCCATAGCAGACTTTGGAGAATCTGAAGTCTGGTTTTGGAGAGTTTAAGCACTCATTGTTGCACATCTATGGAAATGGTAAAAGTATTTCTGTACTTAAAGGGTGAGAGAAGTTCTGTCTTGAGACTCCTTTCACACCTGCTTCCAAAGCTGAGGCAGTTCCTGGCAGCAGCAGTAGAAGGATTCCTTTTGCCATTCTGAGTCTCTCTTTTCCAAATGGAAGGACCCAAACTTCTTTGTTTTTTCCAACCTCTAGTCAGAAAAATGGTAGTCCACCTCTCAGACAGGACTTCAAATTGCTTAGAGGGGCATTAACAACCTGTATCTTCAGATTTTGAGGGAACTGTTTACTGAACATCCACATATGTATCCTTATAGCTATGGGAAAATGAGACTGCTGGGCAGAAACAGTCCCAGATGATGCCAGACGTACACAAAAGGGATGTTACTTGTGAACTGACAAATGCAGCTTAAATGTACAAGTTAATCACTTCTCAAATATGATAACATTTTTGTTAATGGTAGTTGAAAATACAGTTATTTACCCTCACTTTTTTTTTTTTTTTTTTTCCTCACCTTCTATGGTCAAACTGCCAGCTCCAACTCTTTGACATTTGTAACTTAGTAACTGACTTTCAAGCTCCCTGAAAAGCCCATTTTTCTAGCTTTCCTTGTCCTACATGATATCCTTTTTTCATACCCTGTTTTTTTGTGTCTTCTTTCCAGATACTCTGTTCAAGGAATTTGTGGTGAAACAGTTGCAAATATCGCTGTAGAAAATGTTATACAGGACAGTGACATCCTTGTGCTAACGCCCCAGATTCTTGTGAATAGCATGGAGAAAGGCATCCTTAGCTCCCTCTCCATCTTCACTCTGATGATATTTGATGAGTGCCACAACACTACAGGCAACCACCCTTACAATGTGTTGATGGCTAGATACCTGGATCAAAAATTTGACTCCTCTGCAGACCAGCTGCCTCAGGTAAGGCCCAGCCCCTCAGTGGTGGATACATTAGAGGGAAGTGTTTTGCAGTGCAAAGTCCTGCCTTTTGTGCTGATCCAGTTTACAAAGTTCCAGTTCCATTAACAGTGACCACAAATGGAAATGGTAGCATCTGGAATATGTTTTCATTCTTGGACACTTCCAGGCTTTTTTCCCATGTTACATCTTCCCTGCAGCTGCCAAGAAACATTAATCAAGCATGGCAAAGACTGGAATACTTGAGAGCAAATGGAAGAGCTGAACTGGGAAGAAAGCATGTAGTTTAGTAATATCCTTGTTACCTCTCTGTTGCTGTTTTCTGCCCAATAAAATGGGGCCACCACCACTGTTGGCATGAGGTTTTCATCCAGCTGAAAAGACATCTTTGAACGAATGCAAAGGATAGGTCTGCACGTGGGTTTGCTCTTCTGCTGTAAGATAAGCGCTGACAAATGGAGCTTATTATAGATTTAAGTGGCTGGATAGTTTATTTTAGGTTTAAATACTCTAAGTTTGAGTGCCTTGGAGAGGGCATGATTACAGGTTTTGGTTCTTAAGATTTTGTGCCTGCTTCTTATTTACTTCTGCTGTTTTGTTTCCATGTTTTTTGAAGATGGTGGCAGTTTGGTGACTGGTAACCATGTCTCCTAGTTTTATTCCATTTGTGACGAAGGAGCAACCACTGCTATTCATGTGTGTGCTTAGATTGTAGGTTTAACTGCTTCTGTTGGAGTTGGTAATGCCAAGAGCACTAATGAAACTGTAGAGCACATCTGTACCCTCTGCTCCTACCTTGACATACAGGCCATATCCACTGTCAGAGAGAACAAACAAGATCTGCAGAGGTTTGGAAACAAGCCAGAAACACGTAAGTACACTTCCTTTTTATTTTCCTGTGAGTTGCAAAGCACCATTATTATGGCAGCTACCCAATTTCCCCTTTTAAAGATTAAGATAAAAGCCTAAAACTAAGCTGGATCTTTGCTTCCTGCTAGCTTGAAAGAAATTTAGGCTTGCAATCTCCTGCAGTATAAGGCAGTGCCCACTTGGGCATATTTTTTCTTTGCTCTTGATGCACCGTCTCTAGTTTTTATTCAGTTCTACCAGTGAAGACTTGGGACTGCTTTTTCTGTGCGCCCGCAGTGCTCATTAACAATAAACTTGATTGTGATTGCATGGAGCACCATGCGTAGCATTCATCTGGATAAGAATTTGTTCTGTGCTTCCCAAGGAAATGTTTTACTTAGCACACTGACTTGCATTTCTCTTCTCTAGATATCAGATGGGTTAAAATGCGAGCTCAGAATCACTTTGCAGACATTATATCATGTCTAATGTCTGAGACAGAGGTCTTGATGAAGAAGATTTACTCAGTGGGTAAGATGCTGTAACATGCCTATATTGCAGTCCAGTATTTGATTAAATCAGTGTGAATCCTTATAGCTGCTAGAACAGACACTCTTTTTTCATTTCCTTCCTCCTTCATTTTTAGTTGCATTTAACCAATATTTCCTAAATAAGAGATCACAGATAAGAGATTCAACTATTTTCCTGTTATACCTGATCAGTGTGACAATCATAAATATTTTTGCTTGAATTTCAGCCTGTTACATGCAACTAAAAATAATGTGCTTTTGACACTGTCAAATCCTTCTGAATTTAAAGAATCTGAAACAAAAGGGCTTGCATTCAAAATGCAGTGGGCTAGATTTCATTGGTGAGAGATATGTGTATGTTATTATTTAAACATTTCTCCAAATCTTTCACACCAATCTGTCTCTGTTAGGAAAATAAGAAACATCACAGTGGTATTACTCTGAACATTATTTTTTTTCTTACAGCAAAAGTTAATTTTCAAACTTGCTGCTCTGTGGTAACTTCTTGTTTTCTCTGGTCAGTGAGCTGCACTTGGAGTTATTTCTAGTGTTGCCCTAGCCACCTTTTCTGGTCAGCATTCTGTCCTCCTTATGCTTCTGGGTATTCCTATTTCCACTTATTACTAGATCTCCATTATTTTCCTTTGAAAAGCCTTTGAGATAATGTTTCAGAGTAGGATCTGTGCAACATGGACATCACTGGAGAGAGGATATGGCTGCCCAAGAAAGGAAGCAATTGTCAGTAGGGTTCCAGTTTCAGGAGCTATTCTGGTGGGAAGGTTTGCAGAGAGGAGATGCATGATTGTGAAAAGAAAACAGGTCTCATGATCATGAGATTATTTTTTAACCCTTTAGAAATAAATTGATCTTTTCTGCTTTTGCAGAGTTCCTAAGTGGTGTCCAGTAAATGGTTTTTATAAAAAATTAAAGAGCAGAAGGGAGTATGAAGCAGAGACCTGTGAATGGGTACATTCAGGATCAGCCTTGGTCTCTCCAGTTTTGGATTAAAGGATGTTGTCTGTGCTTAGACTGGTTTTTGCACACTAACTTCAGTGCCTTAAATCTGTTTACCTCAGTTCTAGATTTCCCCCCTGCCCTCCACTTCCCAGATATTTGAGAGTGAACTATATTCTGGGGCAGGAAGGGAGAATTAAAACCCCCATACAACCAAAAGAAAAATCCAACAGAACAACCCAAAACCCAAGTAGCTTTATCAAAGAACAAAGACATTTTCAAAATGCATGTTACATTAAGCAAACACTTCTGAAGCGTATTTCACATCATAGTTCCTCTTGCATGAATGGCAGTGCTTCACTTCTGTGGACCATGGTTACGGAAGCCTGTGAAGCCCTCAGGCAGAGTACGTATGCAGCAAACAGGTACTGCCTAGTTCTGCCTCGAGGACAGCCCTTTGGACAATATGCTGCTGGACTATTTAATGAATGAATATAAACTACTGAGTAGCTGGTAATTCGAGGAGCAATGTGCCTGCAGTTTTTTGAATACTGTAGGCTTCTTACAGGATAAGTGAGCTCTAATTTTCTTACTGAAGTCCTTGCAGATGTGTGTATGTACACAAGTCCTCAGTTGAATTGTACTGGGTTAATTTTAGGCTAACATCTGGGTATACATTGAAACACAGGGAGCAAAGAAGACAGACACTTCATAAGTTCCAGAGGCTGGACAAGAGGCAGTAGGTACAAACAGAAATATTTAAACAACAGGAAGAATTTCTTTGCTGTAAGGTGGTCAACCACTGGAACAGGTTGCCCAAAGAAGTTGTAGATTCTCTGTCCTTGGAAGTCCTTGAAGCCCATTTGAACTGAATGACTTGCTCTATGTGATCTGCTTTGAGCAGCGGGTTGAATTAAGACCTCCATAGGTGCCTTCCAGCCTTAGTGGTTCTGTGATTGTATCATAAAACTGTTCTTTTGCATAGCCTTTTAAGAACCAGTATTAGTGGAAAATGTGTTATCCTCTAGCTAATACTTTTTATTTGTTATTCAAGATGAACATTTTTTTTCTCTCCTTTAATAGATACCATCTCCCAAATCAACAAGAATTACTTTGGAACACAGAGATATGAACACTGGATAGTTGCCACTCAGAGGAAATGCAGACTGTTACAACTGGAAGATAAGGAGAAGGAGAGCATTATTTGTAGAGACATTTTCATTTGCACTGAACATTTGCGTGTAAGTGTGTATCCTCTTTCCTTCCATGCAGAGGTAATCATTCTGTTCCTTCTGACACAGGTATGTTCATCTAGAAGCAGATTTTGAACCAATTGTACTATTTAAAATCAAAGAATATACACAGACTTGGAAAGGACTCCCAAGGATCATCGAGCCCAGCTCCTGTCCCTGCAGAGGACATCCTCACCACAAACCCAAGAGCATTGTCCAAGCACTTCTTGAGCTCTGTCAGGCTGGCGCTGTGACCACTTCCCTGGGGAGCCTGTTCCAGTGCCCAGCCATGCTCTGGGTGAAAAGCCTTTTCCTGATATCCAATCTAAACCTCCCCTGACTCAGATTCAGGCTGTTTCCATGAGTCCTGTTACTGGTCATGAAAGTGAAGAGATCTGTACTTGCCTCTCCACTAAGTGAGAATGTTGAAGACTGCAAGAATTTGACACAGGCTAAAGCATAAGGCATGTAAGAGATATCTCTGTGAGACTCACCAGGGACAGATTAGTGCAGACGAGACTTTGCAGTGCTTGTGTTGTCATGGAAATGGAAGAACACCACGAGCTTGCAACACTTAACCTAGCTAAATAAAATTTGTGTTCATCCGACCCTGTGGAAATTGGGGCCTAAGTGTGTATGTCTCTTTCCAAGCAGAAATTCAACGATGCTCTCATTATCAGTGAAGATGCCCGCATTGAAGATGCTTTAGCCTACCTAAATGAATTTTTCAAAAATGTAAAAAATGGACCATATACAGAGTTAGAGAAGCAATTGACGGAGAAATTTCAAGGTATTTCCCACAGTATCTGTGAGAATTGCAGGGGAGAAGAGAGCTTATGGTAGAATGGTCCAGGTCTTTTCTTCAGAGTAAGTGCAGTTGTTTTTTCTGCACTTGCTGGAAGGTGCAGTATTAGGGCAGGTGGGGGGGACTAAATTTCTGGCACGGTAAGCTTCTAGTGCAGAAGCTGATAAAATAGTAATAATTGTGCCTGGATGCTGTAGTAAGTTCGTAGATGTCTGGCTTGGAGATAAGGCAACAGTGCCCTTATGGCTGTACCCCACAAGTAGGAGGATGGTCTACAATCATGGATGCTGGTAGCATTAGATTAGCCAACATACACTGCTCAGTGCACTGCCTAGCCTCCTGGCCAGTCCCAGTCTTCTGGGGAGAGGCAGGTAGCGCTTGTACCCTTCTCACTGGAAGTTAGAGGTTGTCACTGCTCTCTGACTTCTGATTTAGTTAGCAGTGGGCTATATTCCAGCCTGTAGTCTGGTGTGTTGCAGTGTTGACTGCAGTTTTAAATCACTGGGCTGTCTGCCCTTATGTGTCCATTGTTTTCTAGGAAGAAATAGCACAAGAGCTGAGTTTGTTTTATTGCTGTCTTTTGATACACAGTATATCACATAAGTTCTCATGTCAGTTTGCTACCAAATGTGAGATATTTTTCATAATTTTGGGTTTTGTTTTTTTTTTCTGGGGATTTTGTTGCATTTAACCCACAGATTTCCCTGCTTGTATCTGAGAGAACAGAATAGAAAATAAAAAAAAAGAAGCTAAAGAGAATGTGTGTGCTGTTTGAAAGTAGGTTGTGTGGGTTAATGCTGTCCGCATAGTGGTTTAATGCTGTCTGCATTAAAAAAGATAAATTTTTCAAGAAACCTTTTTTTTTCTCTTTCAGAGAAAGAACAAGAACTGACTGCCCTTTCAAAAGATGAGTCAAATGAGAATCCAAAGTTGGAAGAGCTCACATGCATCCTGGATGAAGCATACCGCTATAACCCACAGACTCGCACTATTCTCTTTGCCAAGACAAGAGCCTTAGTAGCTGTATGGTATTAGTATTTAAAACTCCTAAAATGGGAAATGGGAAAATAAAATGCCTCAACTATTACCCTTCCCATTTTCATCTGATATAGAAAAACATGCATGTATTTGATCTTCCTAATTTATTTTACTGTCTACCTAAGCCCTGATGCTTGGAGGCAGGATGAGTGAGGGTTTTTTTTTTCTGAAAACTACAGTACAGCTGTGGTGTCCTTCATGACATCTAACGACATGTCGTAGTTGATCATTAAGCTATCAGATTTTTATTTTAGGCCTAAAGGCAGTTACAACAAAATGTGTTTTAAGGGTTTTGGCTTTAAGGTAGTGGTGTTATGAATCAGCAGTCCTACTTCATTACTGACTGCACATCAGGAGGTATTTATACATTTCTCAGAGGATTCCTATGGACCTAAAGAAGGTCTGTGCCCTAGCACCTGTTTTTGATTAAGAAAAAGGAAAAAACTTTGTGCAGCAGATGTTCTCTGGATTCTTCTTGCTACTGGTCTATTTCATGCTTGCCTACGATCAAGGATCTAGGCTGGATGGTGCTTTTTTCCCCCTTACTCCCCTTGCTCCCAGAACAGGTTTGTGCTTGAAGTTAATGTGCTGCTAATCATTAGCATAAGTAGATCAAAACATTTACTGCAAATATCAGCTGTCTCTGTCTACTGTAAACACATTTATCAGCTGAATGACCCAGTCTCCCTTTTTATAATTTTCACCCAGACATGCTGGATGAATTGCAAACCAGAAAAAGTTAAAAGCAGGCTAAAGTGCAAACTAACAACACCAAGCATCTGCTGGCAGCTTTCCATGTTAGATTTAAGAGCCTATAGTAGCTTGGCTGAATTTTGTTCTTCTGTGAGAGCAGTTTGAATGTGCTACTGTGACTGTGTAGCATAAGTCCACTTTGTAAATAGCAACTACTTTCCTTTGATGCCAGAGGTGTAGCATTCAATGAACTGTTACTTTATAAGAGAAAAATGTTAACTTTTTAGTTTCCTACCTATTAAAAAATATTCCTTCCTGACACACAAGTTACACCTTGTTTTCTGCTTTTGGGTCTTCTTTTGGAAGTATTAATTGACTAGGCAAGCATAGGAAAGATCTACCTATCTCAAACTAGCATTTCATCTGCACAGGAAATCTAACTCCCTCATTTGCTCTCCAGGCTTTGAAGAAGTGGATAGAAGCAAACCCTGTACTTAGCCACATAAAGACAGATGTGTTGATGGGTAAGGGAAGAAAAGATCATAAAACAGGTATGCAGATTTGCACTGAGATATGCTAAACCAGTGGTGGCTGTGCTTCTAAAACTGTTCTACTTTTCCTGTGTTCATCCTCAGAGGAAGGTCATGCAGATTTGCACTTACATTCTTCACATTTGGAAGATCTTGAATGAATCCTAAGGAGATGCTTTCCTTTTCTGTCCAGAACCTTTGGTTAAAGCAGCCGTAACACTATCAGTGATAGTTTTCTGCAGGATTCTTCTGCTGGTTCAAAAGCAGTTTAGAAACTTCACTGTCATAGCTTCTTGTGAATAGTTCTCATATTATCTCTGTTACTTTTATAAATCCCTCTCTTATTTTGTGTTTGATGGCAGAAAGACGTTTTAAGATCAAATAGAAATTACAGCTGAAATGAATTACCTGTGGCTTAAGTTAAGAGTTAGCTTGGGTTTTAACTAGCTAAGCTGCATGGCTGTGTCCAGTAAAGATCATCTGGGTATTGTGTCTAAAATATTGTTTTGCAGGTTGGTAATTCCTGTGACACATAAACAGGAGTCCATGGCTAGTGGGTATAATATACGCCCAGCTGCATATCAAACTTGAAGTAGTTTTCTAGATCAAAAGGATGTACTAATTTCTAATCACTTAAGTTAAAGCAAATATGGGTATCTTGCTCTAGGAGCTCTTCAGTCTTTTTTGTTTCCTGACACATTTTCTTGGAACTGTAGGTATGACCCTGCCAATGCAGAAGAGTGTACTGGATGCATTCAGAAATGACAAAGACATCAGACTGCTAATTGCTACATCTGTTGCTGATGAAGGCATTGATATTACTGAGTGCAACCTTGTGGTGCTCTATGAGTACTTCGGTAATGTCACCAAAATGATCCAAGTCAGAGGTATGGAATTTCTGAGCTATTACTATAGAAACCTGTTTTGACCTAGAAATGGATATGAAATGCTACTAAATGGCACATTGGAAATACTGTAGTAATATGTGCATGCCTTGCTGTTGTTCCTCTGTGCCTTAGAGTCAAGTGAATGATGGGACATGATAAATTTGTTCACAGTGCCAAGTCCTTGATGTTGTCTGACTGTTCTTTTGCCAGGCAAATTAATCATGGTGCACAAGGTTATTGAACTGTTGAGGACTGATTCCTCAAGTAGACAATCACACATATAAGCAGAGCTATGGCTAGAAGAACTGTTGTCAGAAATATTACAAATCATTCTGTGACAATTTACAAAGGACTGCTGCAATGGAATTCCATGTATTGCCTTGGCTTCTGCAGGCCTTCCCCAGCCCAGTGTTTTATTACCAACCCAGCTACTCCCAGGTACATGAGGCCTTTGCCTGTACAGCTCTCTAATATTTAAGACCAAAAGAAAGACACCCTGTTTCTCCCTTCCCTGCTTGTCCAGAGAAGTCTGTCATGACTTTGTCCTTAAATTTGGCAATTTTACAGTATGGCAAGTAGAGGAGAATGAAAAGCCATGCTAAATACTGATTTCTGCTTCACATTCCTAAACGGTGTAAAACTGCCTACTCTTTTAAGGGTGCATATGCAATATTTTATCCTGTTTCCCAAGCAGCTAACATCATAATTTAATGTGATTTCCATTGTACTTACACTGTACTCTGCTTTCAGGGGTTTTGTGTTGTGACCTTCTTATCTGTGTTTTGTAATAAAATAATTGGCCTAGAATTGACTTTTATGAGTGAAAAGGTAGTGTTTATTATTTAAAAGGTGCAAAGGTACAAAGAAAAGAGGTTATGTCAGTTTCAAACCACATACAATCATGATTTTTGTGGAGTAGAAGCTCAAAAGAAAATGTGAACACTTTTTATAACTGAAATACTGCTAAACTGGTATGAGATCCCCATAGTTCTGGGTTTGCCTGTGTCACAGCTTTAATAAGCAGAGAGGCACGGTCAGGTAGAAGAGAAGGCGCTTGTTGTTGCTATCTGTGCTCCTGTCAGCACTATATTTCCACTTCCTTAGGTTTTCATAATATATGGAGTTTGGGTTTTTTTTTTTAAGACAGGTTTTTTAGTGGGGNAAAAAAAAAAAAATTAAAAAAAATTAAAGCATGCCTGAACTCAACACAGGAAGGCTGCAGAAGCAGGCAATACAGTACTGGCTAGGGTATATCCATGAGGATACCTGGAAGGAGGCATCTTGTTCTGGTTTGTTGTTCAAGAATGCTCTTCAGAAGCAGCATTATCTGAATCTGAACATTGCAAACAAAAGCAGCCATACAGAAGGCCCTTAATAGTCTAATGGCAGACCTATCACTTTTGCACATGTTGTTAAGAGCATAAATGTGTTGCTATCTAGGTCGTGGAAGGGCAAGAGACAGCAAGTGCATCCTTGTGACAAGCAAAACAGAAGTGGTTGAGAATGAAAAACTGAACAGTTACAAGGAAGAAATTATGAATGCAGCTATTGAAAAGCTACAGAACTGGGATGAAACAACATTTGCAAGAACGGTTTGTGATTTGTGCAGTTTTCATACTCAAATTTTAAAGGCATAGTCTGTATCAGCCTTCACCTACTAAAGCTTTATGTGGGGCCAAGTGATATACCAAGGGAAGTGTTTGTTGTACTTGATTTCTGACAAAGGCTAGGTCAGCAGAGAAGGGATAATGTGTACTGCCAGTTTGAGAATGTTAACTGTAGAGTAACTGCAAAAAGCTTAAGAGTGTGACGCAGAACTTATGACCTGTTGCTTATGAAAAGAGGACTCATGGGTGATGTGAGAGTTGGCCATCTTAGGCACAGTGTACAAAGATATTGTGATGTTTTGTAGCTGAAAATCAGGAGGGCCAAAGCCCAATTGGATATTCATATTGATCACCACCAACGGCTAAGGAGAAATCCTCATTCTTTATAGGATATGGGGGGAAGCATAGTGACAAAGATGAAGAGACTGAGGCGCTTAATGCCTTGTTTGCCTCTGAAAAACTGGTTGCTGTCAGGATATCCAGCCCCTTGAGCTGGAAGAGAGAGATAGGGAGCAAGTTGAAGGCCCCATAATCCAAAAGGAACTAGTTAGTGACGTGCTACACCATTGCGGGACACACAGGTTTATGGGGGCAGATGGGATCCACCCAAGGGTAGTGAGAGATCTAGTGGAAGAGCTCATGAATCCACTTTCCAACATTTATCAGCAGTCCTGGATAATCAAGGAGATCCCAGGTGAACTGGAGGTTGGTCAGTGTGACCACCCATCCACAAGAAGGAACAGAAGGATCTGGGGAACTACAGCCCTGTCAGCCTGACCTTGGTGCCAGGGAATGTTATGGAGCAGATCATATTGAGTGCTATTATCCATCACATACAGGATAACCAAGGATCATGCCCACCTGGGATGGGCTTATGAAAGGCAGGTCCTGCCTGAACAGCTTTTCTTCTGTGACAGTGTGACCTGTGTAATGGATTTGGGGAAGGCTGTGGTTGGTGTTGGTCTGAACTTTAGTAAGGACCTTGACACCATTTCCCACAGCACTCTCCTGCAGAAACTGGCTGTACGTGGCTTGGATGGATGGACTCTTTGCTGGGTAAAGAAATGGCTGGATGGCTGGGCCCAGAAAGCAGGAGTGACTGGAGTTAAATACAGCTGGTGGCTGGTACCAGTGGTGCTCCCCAGGGCTCAGGAAAGCTGGGAATAAGCCAGTGGTAGGCACTACTAACAAAAAAACTTTGTACACAGTTCTTCCATACCCCCTTGGACTCACAGATTTTGTGTGTTTCATTGTGTTTCCAGACAAGCTTTCAGAGATTGAGCTGTGTAACAGAGGCCTCCTGGCCTTTGTGACATTTCTTCCCCCACCTCCAAAGCACCTCCTGCTTCTTGATAGAGGATTCAATTTCTGCATTTGGATATCAGCTCCAGGCTGTGCCTTGTTGCTTCTTTCTTTGCCTGCAGTTTCTGTGGTCTCTGTAGCTTTCTTTTCAAACTCTGAGATTCCAAGAGCAGCAGTATTAATTGTGCTGTAGTGTCTCACATGACTTAAGTGTTCACACCAACATACCAGCCTTAAGACCAGAGGGGCTGTTGGGAGCTAGAGGGAAGGAAGGAACAAACAGCATAAATGCTGTCCATCATGTAGTCTCATTCTAGCCTTTCATTCTAAATTGACAAATGTACCCTGTTCGTTCTTAGTATGAGTTGCCAGAAAAAGGTGTGTTTTGTTTTGTGTGCTTTAAGTAATAGGTTCCTAGATGTAACACACCCAAAGTCATGTTTAGGCTGACATTGGGACTTCATTTCATAATTATTTTGATTTTTCTTTATTTATTAAAGATACATCACCTGCAAATGAAGGAAAAGATACTACGAGATTCCAGGAAGAACAAAACAAAACATGAAGTAGTAATGGAAGGGAAAAAAAATCTTTTGTGTGGAAAATGCAAAGCATATGTCTGCAGTACAGATGACATCAGAATTATAAAGGTATGTTTCTGTACAGGAACCTATATCCCTGACCACCAGAAAAGTCAGCATTATTGAACTAACTGCACTGTTTATCAGTGTGGAAATGGGTTATTTTGTACAAACTGGAGGAGAATAGAAATTCTGAGTAAATCAGTAAGCCACAGGAACAGTTGTGACTACTTCTCTAGTATGATATGATAGGAGTAGACATTGTCCAAGGTGTGCAAATATGGGATACGGTAGGAATCCCTTCAGTTTCCTGAAGCCTTTCTGAAGAATTTTGTTGAAAACTCCCTGATCTTCAACTACATAACGTTCTAGAGTTACTGCTGGATATTTATTTTCCTGATTAGCATTAGATGGAAGTCTCTCTGCTGTTGAGATATTTCTCCCACAGTTTCTGTTGACTGAACGCTATCTACACAAAGTAATGGGATCAGGTTACAATCTCCTTGTCTTATGGGTCAGTTTGAGTTTTGAAAAGCAAGGTAAACCATGGTTCCACAAGAAGAGCCCCACAGTTCTTCAATATTACTTTGTTTTCCATTCTGTAGGTGTAGTTCACATTGCTTCTATGTATATACTAGGGACATTTTGATTGTACTCCTTCTGAAAATGAAAATTTACTCTGTAGACAAAAGAAGGCAATACACTTTACACATGGAAAGTGGTGATCACAGAAGAGAGGCTCTCCTGAGCACTTTGAGCCTTTATAGTTCTGCCTTTTGTTCTTTCAAAGCTGCTTCTATTTGTGCTGCTCTGAAAAGTGCAGTTGCAATGTGATAAGGGGTTTCAGGCCACAGGTGAGCATTACCATGTCTGCCTTCAGGCCCTTGCCAAATTTTTTGCTTGTTTTTACCAGCTGTTTTTGGAATGTAGATGGTGCTCACTACTCCTCTGCAAGGAGCTGGGAATAGCTCAGTTTTGTGAAAACTTGGTTACATTTCTTTGACAAAAACCAAAGGCTATCTAAAGCATCTGACTTTTACTGTGTTCTGTGCTCCTGACTTATCACCTATACCTGTGCAAATAGATCCAAGAGTTCAGAAAACTCTTCAGTAAGTGGTTTTGCTTAGTACTCTGCAAATAACCCCTCAGTTTTTAAAATAATCCCTACAAACTGCATTTCCAGGAGGCTCTACCATTTTCACACTCAAGTTCAGATTGTAAATATGCTTTCAAATAAGGCTGTTAATTTCTTTAATCTTGTATTATATATGTTATAAACAACAACTGTAGCTCCTTCACTTGGTTAGGGTTATTTTTTCTACCACTCCAAAGTAATTGACTCCAAAGTAATGACTCCTCATGGGAAACGAGAGTCTCTCAAACTTGTCCATTGTCTAAATTACTCTCTTCATTTAATGGACATGGCTCAAATACTGCAAACACAGTTCTGAAAAAGCTTACTAAGTTCAAATATGCGTAAGATGGTGACTAGGGATACATAGTAAATTTTTTGGTTTTGATAAGCCCAGGCTTGGGTCCTTCTAGTACAAGGTATTCCATGAGTGGGGGAGAAAAAATGAGCAATGAGCTGAAGAGGCTGGAAGGTGAGCCTCCTGGATGACAGCAAATGCCTTAAAAGGGAGAACATGTATTTCAGAAAGGAAGAGAAATGACAAGAAAAACGAGGAATGTTGTTTCTTACATTGTTTCTTGCATGTGTTGTTTCAGGAATCTCATCACACTGTCCTTGGTGATGCGTTCAAGGAGCGTTATATAACAAAGCCTCACAGGAAAACAATTCAGTTTGATGGTTTTGAGAAAAAAAGCAAGATGCATTGCCGAAATACTGACTGCCAGCATGACTGGGGGATCACAGTAAAGTACAAGACATTTGATAATCTACCAGTGATCAAAATCAAAAGCTTTGTATTAGAGAATGTTGAAACTGGGACACAAATGGATTTTCAGAAATGGAAAAGTATTAATTTTTCTTTGAAGAATTTTGATGAAGAAACATCCACCTGAACTCAACATTTTAATGGATATATTGTTCTAGTGCACTATGCTGAAATAGCAGATAATTAATTTTCTGTAAAAACTTTTGTTCTTTATGCTAGGTCCCTTACCTGCATCTGGCTAGATTATAAAAGGCTGGTAAACCCACTAAAAGCAATATTTGCTATATAATGAAATACTTCACCAGAAGAACAAATATGAACCTAGTGTCCAGATCCAAATCATGGCTATGAGTAACCTGGTCTGAAAAAAAGTAAGATCAAATTGAATGACTAACGGAACATCCCACTTTAGGTGACAGGGTACACCTTCAAGAATTGAGGGACAAATCAGTATCTTCTTTGGTACTACTAACGTGTTGTTGAATTGCACCTCCTTGTGAACAGCATAGCTTACTAGCACTTCAGGCACTACTCTAGCTATTTTTGAAACTTTTTAAAAAGTTACTTTTAATGTTCTAGATGTAGATATATAAAATTGAAAGAAAAACGTCCAGTAACTTTTCTGTAAAGAAGATACTACATCTCTTAAATCTATCTTTAATAGGAAATGCTTCTGCATCAGTAAGAAATGCAGTGGGGCAGAGCCCTCTTGGGGATTCACACTTGTGATTAAAATGGTAGCACTTTTTTATATCACTGCACCTTGATAAAGTTGCTGTTGCTTAAGTTGCAGAATGGGCACCCTACTACTGTGTTGCTGAACTGGTCAAACCCTAATAGGGGACAAGAACAGTGCCCTGGATCATGGATGGAGGTTCAGTTTTGATGGTGGTTAGCACTTACCTGGATGCCCTGTCTCATGGATTATCCAGATCCCAGACTTCTCTGGGAAAACCAGAAATTTCTACAGAGTTATGAAATGTTATACTTGTATGCTTTAAAGCACTGCTGATTCTACACATCTTCAATGAGCTTAGTATTCAGTATTTCTGGAACCAAAAACAAATGCATTTTAAGTTCACATTGTGTATTTGACAGTGTGGGAAGGTATGTATGTGCAAGAATTATGTTACAAAACACCATAACTAATTAAAAAATTTTATGAGTTCAAAAATTAATTTAAACTGCCTAAATCCTACTCAGTGAAGCTTGTGGTGTTCTTGTAAAGTGTTGTGTGGCATTAAAAGCAAAACAACTTTGTAAGCACTGCTCCATGTTCCACCCCAGCCTGTGGCTTTTACTGTGAAAGCTGTATGCACTGTACAGGAAGGCTGAATCTCAGTCCTACAGTAACTTCCTCTGTACTTAGTTTTTACCTAAAAGGAAGCACAGAACAATGAATAAAGATGATTTATGTTTAGATAATGCCTCCCCTCCAAAAATACAAGGAACAAAATACTTTTGAAAAAGGCTGGTTTAGCACTGTCAGATTAAAAGTACATGGAAAGATCACAGTTCTCAAGTATCAGACTGCTCTGTGAAAGGACCATCTGCTTTGGAACTCTTGGCATAAAAAAATAATCAGTCCAAAATTCTAGTTTATAGTAGTAACTACTGGGAAGTTGAACTTGAAGTTTTGGTATTTTCGTATTCTTTGAACACAAGGATTTCAGACTAAAACAACTGCAATTCAGCCTTAATGAGTACTAAAGGCTGATGGGATAACACATTAGTAAGAATTCAGCTTGATACAAGAAGCCTTTCCTTCAGTACACAGTGGAGATGGGAGGGTGGGGAAGAATGCCAGCACTCTATTTGACCTTTGAAAATCTGATCTTTTTTTAATTGAAGCTGAAATTGCGTATTTCTTACTAAGATCACTATCATATTAACAGCTCTCTTTTCACAGAATCACAGAACAGCTGTGGTTGGGAGGGACCTCAAAAGATCATCTTGTGACCCAAGGAGTTGTCCAGGACAATGTCCACATGTCCAAACAGAATCCGAACATCTCCAAGGATGGAGACACCACAACCTCTCTTGGCAATCTCCTCCCGTCAGTGCTTGGTCCCTCATTCACAGGGAACATCCTGTGTTTCACACTGTTTGTGCCCACTGCTTCTTGCTCTGTCATTAAGCACCACTGAAAAGAGCCTTGTTTCATATTCTTTTGTGGCCTCCATTCAGATATTTGTACACAAAGAGTAGAGATATCCCTGAGCCTTCCAATCACTGGACTCAATAGTCCTGGCTCTCAGCTTCTCATGAGAGACACTTCAGACCCTGCAACATTGTTGTGGGCGTCTCATGGATTTACTGGAGGACTTCTATCACACTCAAGCAATAGCCTGTTTCAGGTACAGTGCAGTTTCTGTGCCCTCCTTAAGTCTCTTCTTTCATAACTATTTTAAGTGTTGCTTTTTATCCAGAAACAGCCGGACTTGGCTGCGCTAAAAACACATTAGGAAATTACTTTGAAGTAATTTCTCCACTATGTAAATTGTTCTGGCAGTTGCTGTAAATACAGTTACAAGTGAGAATTAGCACTATAACCTTGTTTATCTCTGAGTAAGAGTAGTTTGTTATCCCTGTAAATATGGCATTGTTGATTGGGCAGTCACTGACTGCATTGAGTGCATGAATGTAACTACTGGTTGCTAACTGACATAGAAATTGCTGACAAGGATCTTGAAAGTTGTTTTCTTGAGGGCAGAAAACAGAGGGGATTGTATCATGCCAGTATTCTGTTTGGTTACAGAAGACTGCCACTATCTGACAGTATTTGTATTCAATCTATCTCATGCAAACTTGTCAAAGAAACTAGAACTAAAACATGGAAAGTCAAGACTTGTATGAATCTGTTCCTGCAGGGACAATGAGAAGAGTGTAAGTCAAAGTTTTGCTCTGCATCCCAACACTGAGGATAAAATTACCAAACCACCAAACTTTTTAAAAATAAATTTAATTTTATCTATTAGAAATATCCCCAATAAGTCCACCTTTCCACAAAGGCTTAGATTTTAAACAGAGTTCACATTTTTTAAAATTAATAAACAACTAAATAATTTCAGTATTAGATTCAGATTGTGTTTAACTGAATAAGAAAGCAAGTCAGGGTCAGGTAATCAGGAAGGAATAAATTTTTTTTATAATGTCAGTTAATTTCTAGATCACTGATATGAGCATGGAACTTCAAACTAAGTGGATCAAATACATGAAATCAGCATGTGATCTTCAGTGGTTCTACAGATGCCAGAAGTATTTTAATGGCTGTTGCACTGTATTCTAAGGTAAGTCAAGCCAACTGCCATACAAAACAGTTAATAAATGCTGTTTACTTTATATGGATATGTCCAGTTTCCTGATACACAGAAAAATTCAGCACTGTAAACAAGCCTTCTAACACAATCCACAGAAAAAAAATTGTTCACTTTATGGTTCACACTTTGAAATGCATGATTACTATAGTTTCATTGTGCTCAGGAAAAGCAGGTTTGTACCTGGACTTTTTTGCTTAATTTTTTTTTATTAGGACGCCATTTTCCGGATCATGTAGTTCAGAATGCCGCCGTTGTGGAAGTAAGTGAGCTCCACATCAGTGTCAAATCTCATGATGGCATGAAAGGTTTTCCCAGTGCTCAGCTGTTAGGGTCAAAGAAAGTAATTCAAGTAGCAGAACCTTGCATGTGTTATTGACATCATATTAGGATAATTTTGCTATATTAAAAAATTGTGATAGAAAGCTAAAGTGAACAGGCACCAGTACTTCTAGCCACACTAGACTACAGGAAGCTGCTTGAGAAGAAAGTGGTTTAAAACAAACCGTAACAAACAGAGTGTGGAGTCTCACTGCATTTGCTGCTTCATTTATGACTGAGAAATTTATAGTGGACTTTGAATGACTGGTCAAAAATACAGGATGGCTTTGTGTTAATTAAAACAGTTTGAGCATCCTGCTTCTATATCCTGTCATAGTAAATCACAGAATGGTTTGGGCTGGAAGAGACATTAAGGATCCCCTAGTTTAAACCCCCACTGCCATGGGCAGGAAACATTCCACTAGAGGAAGTTGCTCAAAGCCTTATCCAACTTGAATCCTTCCAGAGAGAAGGCTTGACCTTGAACCGTTCCAGACAGAAGGAATCCACAGCTTCTCTGGGCAGTAGTTTCCGTGCCTCATCTCAAATTATTCCTTGTATCTAACCTAATTCTACCTTCCTTCAGTTTAATCCCTATTAGAATAATTTATCATCTCCTTCACAATCTCAGTTCTTCTTCCTATTTTAAAATAATCTGACTGCCACATGACACAGCATGTAATTTGAAGAGAAAATTAAATTTGAATAAAATAACAGTAAAATTCAGAAAACTCAGCTCTTAGGTGTCTCATACCTTAATCTGGACATTCATCTGTGGTTTTAGTTTTTCAGGAATGATAATGGTGTAGCGCTCCCGTCCAGTGAGTCCTAAAGTTCCTGCATCCTCTCCAGGTAAATACTGCAGAGGAATCACTCCCATTCCTACTAGGTTGCTTCGATGAATTCTCTCATAGCTTTCAGCAAGCACAGCCTTGACACCCTGGGAAATACACAACAGGTATTATTTCATAGTTCAGAACAGTATTTCTATACTCAAGAAGGAAATTGTTTGTGGTCTACTCCATTTCATTTACCAGCTACTGGTAGAGTCAGCAGGTTTGTCTAACAGTAAACTGTCAGGATGACTGATTGTACATTCACTTTCACAGCCCTTTAAAAGAAGCCTGAATCAAAAAGTAATGTGTTTTCTCAGGAATCCTGCATCTACTTTAACATATCTTAAGCAGAGCACCACTAGTCATTTCCATAACTCTTCCTAATTTAGTGTTACCCTCCTATAAGCATCAGTGTGCAGTTTAATTAATTTTGAAAATTTTACATGTTAATACATTTAAAGCAAAAACTTATTGCCAGAAAAAAAACAACTCCAAGAACCTAGATGAACTTAAACACCAACTCTCATAAAACTTTTTCTAATAATGCAAGAAAGCTTGAATCAGAGTTCTTGCTGTGAACAGTGTAAGACTGGACAGACAAAGAAAGAAGCAGGTACTTCACTGTATGTGGATCTCTGTTTGGCTCCCATGGTAAAGCCATGCTAAATTTAATTTTCCCTGATGCTCTTCCCTTACACTTTTTCTTCATTTTACTTTTACTCTCTTACACTGAAACTGGTTTCTTTGCTAAGTGAGCTTAAGGATGCTGCTGAAAGCAGACCTATGGTTTAAAGAGTCATGGAAAGTGAAAGTAAAGAAATTAGCCTTTCTATTGTGGCCTTGTGGATTTCTAGATGAAGAGCAGTCAAGCCTTCCAGTCAGAACAAGATCTATTAGTATTAAATAGCTTTTGCAACGCTACTGTGGCTCTTGGAGGCAGCTGAGATTTCAAAATAGCTCTTGCTACCAAAAGTAAAAATGAGCTATCCAGGATTTAGTCATAAGTTAGTCTTACTGACAAATTAATAAACTGTTAATACTGTTTACTGTAGCCACTCACCAAGAGAAATGGTCCTTTAGCAGCCCAGTCTCTGGAACTTCCTGCACCATATTCCTTCCCAGCCAGCACAATTAGAGGGTGACCAGCCTGCTTGTATCTTTCTGCAGCATCAAACACGTCCAGCTGGAATAAAAATGCCAAATGATTTGTAAACCTTTTGCAAATGGAAACACAGTTCCAGGGAAAGGAAGAAAAAAAATGTCCCCACATAAGCAACTGAAGCCCACAATTTTCACCAAGCAGTACTTTAAGGGTATTGACCATACAGCACTTTGTGGCTTCTAGTCTGATCTCACTCCCAATGCAAACCTGCACCTTCCACTGGTGCTTTTATAGTGATTACACTCTCCACTGGTAAGCCTGAAAGCACCACATTGCATAGGTACATGTGACTGCTTGCCTGAGTCAGCTCTTGCCCCCACAATTAGCTTTACTTAAAAGGTACTGAAGTAAGAACGTAAGCTGGTAAGGAAAGCCAGCACTAATCCACTCTGTTGTCAGTGAGCCACAGTTTAGAGCAGCATATGTACTTACAATTTCCCCAGAAGGGAAATGGATTGTCTGAGGTCCTTGTTTATCAATAAACTTGTTGACCAAGCGAATGTTTGCAAATGTCCCTCTGGCCATGACAGCATCATTCCCTCTGCGGGAGCCATAAGAATTGAACTCTCGAGGAGTCAAGCTATTAAGGGAAAAGAAGAACGGAAACCATGTTAGTTTTAGACTAAAAGTGCACTCCTCTAAAAAAATCCATTCTCTTTCTAAAAAAAGAGAATAATAAACTGGGGTTTCTGAGGTAGGTATGTATGTAGTTCCCACCCTGGCAGTAGCATCCAGTTAGCCAATACTTTTCCTTTGAGATGTTTTGAAGGAAAAGTAATTTACAAATAGCTACAGTTTGGTCAGAAAAAGCAGCTTCCATAACGTTCTCTACTCTTGTCCTAGAAATAGTATCCGACAGTGATGCAAGGATATAATTTACAGTAAGTCAGCAGATGCAACACAGTTTTTTTCTTAATAGCTGGTGCCTGAAGATCCTTGTTATTAATATTACTCTAGCAGCTAGAATAAAGGCAGAGCACTGTGCTAAATATCTAAAAGGCATCAAAATATCTGCTGCAAGTTAGAACTACAGAAGAAAAAATTCACTTGCAAACAGAAATATGAGAATGAGGGGACACTCCAGCCTAACCAGCAAACAAAAAATGCACTAGAATGTGACAGAAAATTAAGACTGTTTGCATTGGGCTACATCCAAACAACAGCTATGACACACAAGATCTGTCTTGTAATGGGTATAGGACTATTTAGATTTCCAAGTGACTGATAGCAGAGGGTCAGACAGTCCAGAGCAGTTGGCTTTCAGTATATCATGCTGTTTTAATCCATTCTCTTTCCAAAATTATTAGGTCTAATGAGTTAGGATTTTTTTTTCATGTCAGTGCCATTGCTCAAAATACCACTGAAGTTGTAAGAAGTTCTAAATCAGAGAATAAAAGCATTATATTACCTGTGAAATCTGAATAGGTCAACTTGGTAAGTCCAAGTCTTGACTTAAGTTGAACCCCAAGTACTAAACTGACAGACTGGCCATAAAAAAGATTAACATTTTACAGGAGTTTGGACTCCAATCACAATAGTTATTGCAGCTGCACTGAAACCTACACTTCTGGATGTTCTGTAGCACCTAAAAGCCTAGATATATGAAATAGTTGAAGTTGCTAGAAGAAATTAATATAAAACCCATTTCTGGCACTAAGAAAAATGGTCACTTTACTTTGACAGGGAGACAAATCTTGATTTCCTTATTTATTAATAAATGTACAGGCCAGTTTTTCGGTAAGTCATCTTCTTCCCCTATTTCCATAAAAAGGTCTTTAGTTCTACAGTGATAACAGATGTACACACTCTATTCTACTTCTTACTTCATTAGTGAGAGCTGCTGAAGCAGCAGAAAGAGAAATGCTTTTCTTTCTTAGTTTATATGTTGCCCAGGCAGTTGTCAAGGTATACAAAGTGTACGTGAACAGACAGAAGGTATGTGTGCCTGTAACATGGTATAATATAATAGCTCTTGTGGTTTGTTTTCTCCTCCCAATCTATGACAAGAACAAGAAGCAGTGCTTACCCTCTGCTGGTCAAATAACGGGCTGCAGGACTATTTCTTGCTATGTTCCCAGCTGGGGATATGTGGTCAGTAGTCACAGAATCCCCAAAACTCAAGAGGACATAAGCATCTTCTATTGTTTTCGGGGTCTGAAGAGCCAAAGTCTAAGCCATCATAAATACAAACAAAACAATTAATGTATGAAAAATAATTCCTTTACCTTTCTCAAAAAAAGTGCAAATTGCAAAATAAAGTCTCCCTCTCTATACAAGTTAGGAGAAAGAAAAAAACCCAACACTATTAAAAATGTTTATGCTCTTGAACAAATACGATGCCCTGGCTGTCTGCCAGCAGGTTAATGCATGAAGAAAAAAGAGGAGACAAAAAAACCCAGCCAAGGCTTCCTGTGATGCATGCATAAAAATCGAGGATTCCTAGACATGTGCCTGCATTAAAATCTCCTTTTAAATGGCACTGAGGTAGCAATCCAAACACTGAACTATTTGGTGCAACAGGCAAGCAGGCAAAACAGTGTGTTTTTATTTTCTGTTCTTTTTCTTCACTTGCTTTGTGACTATTTAGAAGTATTTCAATGTAAAAGTAAATGGAGACTTTTCTAGAGCCCTGAAAGTGAAAGGGAATTCTTACAATATTGAGATTCACTCATGCCTTTGTATTAAAATGAACACAAGAGCACAATTGTAACATTTAAGAAGGAAGGCCTCAATAGGCTTTTATGAATCCTCTCAGGTCCCTCGAAGTGGCTTTGCTTCACCTTCAATATGAGTCAACATCACAGCACACTTTGGCTTGATTCAAAGGAAAAGCACATACGTACCAGACCATCAAAGAAAGGAGGAGACTTGATATAAGTAGACTTGGGATTCCAAGTATACAGTTTATCTGAAGGAGCATCTAAGGCATTCCAAGCTTTATTTACTGTCTGAAAAACACACAAAGTCCTTTCACTGATTTCTAAGTTTTCAGAAGCAACATAATTACTTCAGAATACAGGTAAAATTACAACTTTGACTTTAGCAAAAGCCTTATGTATTTTTTGGAGCACTTTGGAAAATGCACCTAACAATATACATTACATTTGGGGGTGTTTTTTTAATGATTCTATCTATTAAAAGATTTAGGAAAAGCCTCACTTCATTGCAAAAGAGGAGACATTCATCCTGTTTTTTGAGAATAACCTGTATTATGTAACACTTTACAATTCTCTATTGTATTTGTAAGTAATCCTAAGAAGCTTCCCTAAGATAAGAAACATGGCAATATTTTGTTTTAACATTTGTGAAAGATTTGCAGGAAGACATTACCAAGTACAAGTCTTTTTTCTGATATCAATCCTATTAGTTAATGCAAATGAATTTTATGTAAGCTGAAAAAAAATCAAACATCTGTGAAGCTGGAATATTCCACCTTCTAGTATCTGCTGGGGATGGCTATTGAAAACACATCATCTATATGTTACATTAAAAATATCTTAAGGAGCAATTTTCAAAACATGACTGTCTGAAAGAATGAATGAATTATCCAGAAGATTTTTTTTTTAAAGAAAAAAGCTCACTTGAATATCTGTCAGAACAAGAGCAAATCCTAGAGATGAAAAAGGTTCATTTCACTATCACAATCATCTTATTTAATATCTTAGCACAGTACAGTACAGAATAGCACAGTACATCAATCAAACTACTGCCAAGAGGATTAATTTACCTCTATTTTTTCGTAGACCTCCTTGAACATCCCAGGAATAACAAATTGACGCTCAACAGCTTGAATCTCATTTCTTGTTGGCCAGATATCTTTCAGAAAAATCTTCTTCCCTGAAGAATTTATTCCTGTATAAAATGGTATTGTCAACTTTGTTGCATAAATTTGTCATCAAGAAGAAAGAAAAGTTTACCACTGTGTTCTCTGGTTATGTGTTCCTTGTAACAGTCACAAGATGCACTTTATTTCACTTACAAATGTCTGACAAAAAGTCTGACAAAAAACTGTGTCACAAACTGGATAATACCTTAACATAACCCTTCTTTTGTGACTCCCAATGGCCTTCCAGAATAACTTACAGGATCATTTATGCTGGAAAGGATCTTAGAAAGTCATCTGCACAAAGAAAATGTACTAACTCATGTTGGCTCCTGAAAAACTATCACCCAGATATAACCAAAAATATGACCCAGTGGAATTAGAGGGAAGCCAAGCCTGAGCATTATTCTTTCTCCATCATACTGACTCCTTGTTGCTCTGACTCTTAACAGTTGCATAATTTGTCTCCCAGAAGTACTTTGAAACATTTGTCCTAGGGAAGTTCTCTAAAGTGCTTAATTCCAAAGAATTTAGTTCATAAGCTGTGAAAAGAAGCATCCCAACACTGTCTTACCTAAAGGCTCTTTCTCAAAGTCAATCCGGATGGTTCCTGCAATTGCATAGGCTATCACCAGTGGCGGGGAGGCCAGGTAGTTAGCACGGGTGTTGGGATGGACACGGCCTTCAAAATTCCTATTGCCTGACAACACACCGACTGCCACAAGGTCTCCCTGTAAGATGGAGTTTGAGATAATAGGTCAGGGGCTTGCAGAATCACACACACTGCAAGTCTGCAGAGCCTCACTGCACTGCAGCAATGACCAGTCACAGAACTATCTCTACAACAATCCCAAAACATTTCCCACAGAAAAGAGAATATAGACTGAATTTATTTTGTACAGAGCTGAGAAGAGACAACACACAGTATAATGCAACTCAGAACAGCACACAGCAGAGAACAGCTTACATAAATGAGCTGCAAAGGAAAAACTGCATACCTGAATAATGGCCTCAACAACAGACTCTGGTAGGGGTCCACTATTGCCAATACATGTCATACAGCCATAACCTACCACATCAAACCTATACAAAGCACAAAAATAATGGTGAGCAAAAGCTATCTTGGAGCAAGACATTTAACCACTCAGCAGCTGGCAATGGTTACTTTCAGGAGAAATACTGCTTTAACAAAGCAAATGCTGCTGAAAACAGCATATTTTAAATGCTCTATTTTTACCATTGCAGTGACTGTCCATGTAAACAGAACAGGAAATGCATTACCTAGCAGGGGGAACAACAATACAGTGTGATTTACACTGTCTCAAAACAATTAGTCTTGAAAATAATCCATTCTCCTGCTTAAGAATGTAAGTCTTCAAGAAGTTACAGCAGGCCTTCATCATTGCTACAAAACTAGCCAGCACAACAGCAATGTATTCACTCATGGAGGATCACACCATAAGGTACCTGCAATATCTTTTAAGCTGTTAAATAGTTATTCTATTGCATCACTGGTTGTTAATGCTTTTAGTTAAGCAGCCATAGGACAACAGTAAGAAAGGCACTCCTACCCCAGCTGAGAAAGGTAAGGCATCACTCCGCTCTCCCTGAGATAGTAAGTGACGACACCACTTCCTGGGGACAGGCTAGTTTTAATGTACGGCTTCACTGTCAAACCAGCTTCAACAGCTTTCTTAGCAAGCAATCCTGAAAAATACAGAGGACAGATTTTCTTGGAAGTGAGACAATTTGGTGGCTAACCATGTTAAGAGAAGTACCGTTAAATAACTGGGAATAGAAAAGGCACCAGCAACGAAATGGTACAGCGAGCCAACAGCACTAATTTCATGATAACCAGCTAGAGGACAAGCACTCTGTTGAATTGTAGATCGAGTCTGTGATTTTTGTTCCACTAGAAAGCTGATGGAAGTTGCATTCAATAAGATGCACTCACTAGGGCAACAAGTAGGTATTCAAAATTTCAGAATACTACTTCTAAGACAATGTCTCACAAAAAATCCAGTGAAGAACTGCTGAGTTCCCATTTACCATAACCCAGAGAAGAAACAACTGCCAGCCTAGGACTTGCTGCCCTCAGGAGCAGAAGACTATGAGAGCACCAACACTGACCCTTGCCACAAACAAGCCATCTCACAATCTCACTTATTGCACAAGTGCTGTTTTATCACTCCTAGATTTGTAATATGCATAGAGGCATTTCAGTGGAACGTGTTACTAGACACACATCTATGCCGAATTCCTTCTTTTGAAATGAACTGTCCACACAGAGATGAATGTTCAGAAAACAAGTTCTCTACAGTTCTTCTCCAGGATGAGCATAAAAGAAGCAGCAGATAGGCAAACCATGCAAAACTTCACATTCCCATCCTGCATTTTCCCCCTCACATATGACATTCACTTAGATAAGAAAATAGATGTAAGCTGTGCTTTGATCCAACATGATCTCCAACAGGAAGATGTCATCAAACTGTTTTGTCTTTGCCAGCTGTCTGGCAGCTCTGTTAGACATGACCTGGACCATGACACTTTAAAGTGTTGTGTGAGATGGCCTGCACACATAAATTTAAAGAAGCAGTCCTATTTCTGAAATTGCTGAGGTTTCTTAGCTACTAGAGGAATCTGCAGAAACTGGAGCTCTTGGATACTTCTGCAAATGAGACCATGAACAAATGGTCATCCTAGGAACTGAGGGTTTGACAGTTTGAAAGTGCTGGCTTCTGTCTTGCTGCTCATATCAGTTCTGAAAAGACAGCACAGTCAAACTCTCAAAGCTGGCAAGGAGATGCCAGAACCTCAGTTCCTCTGAACAACCTTAATCCAACACCTTTGTAAAGTCAGATTAGGCTGTCAAAGTTCCTACAGCACACACCCACTATCCCCAAAGACACACAGCTCCTGCTTAGTACACAGGATATATAGCAGCAGTTTGAAACTGCTCCATATCCTGGATTTTTTTCAGCTTGGTTACTTACTTGGGAACACTGTATGTTTATTTACTTTCATTTGAAACTTCATCCTGAAAACCAAATTATTGTGTTTCTTGTGGGCATCTCAGAGGTTCTCAACACTGCTGCTTACCAACAGATATCAGAGACTGGCAAGAATTTTTCCTTCCAAGTTCAAAACATAAATGCTACTGTATAGAAAGGCAGCAAAGGTGAGAGTAGCCACTAAATCTGAGCACATACACCAAGGTCCTTAGGATACATTCTTCAGGGTGCTGTGCATTATATAGTAGTGAATGCACTCAAAATACCAACTTTATTTTTATCTGCAGAGCATTCTACACTTAAAACTCATAGAGCTATTAAGCCGAGAGGATTGAAAGATCCGTATCACTACTGCCTCAGTCAGAGAAGGCTAAAAATGCATGTTATTAGCCTGGGAGCCAAACACTAGCGGAAACAGTCCTCAACAGGCACAACTGATACATCTACCTAGAACTAAGGGAATAGACAAGTAAAACAGAGTCTGCCTGGAGAAAAACTACTTCTTGATCCTTGGAAGAAAGAAATACAGCTCTCTGTTATTATCATTGCAGAATGGACCTGAGGAAAGAGGTATGTTGCTTTGGCTGTCCTGTTAAGGGCAAGTGGATTGGGACACCTTGTCCAATTCTATTCCTCTCAAAGTCGTAAGAAAATGAGCAGGTTTCTCCTCTGCTTCTCTTTTGCCCCATATCTTAGTTTATGACAGACTTTGAACCTGTTGTTAGAGTTTAAAAGACCTTTGGCCAAGGAGGGGGGAGAACTGCTGGTATGTAAAGTATGCAAAGACATATGCTATTCTAAAAACAGGTGATAGATATCACACCAAAAAGCCAAACACAAAGTGACTGTTGACAGAGACTGTTGACAACCCAAAAGCTTCCCAGAACCACACGGGGCAAAGATAAATTATATTACTTTAACCAGGAAGTAATCTTCTCTGGTGAAGGGCCTTTGTATTGCCCATTGCACATCCCTTCTGACCTTTGCAGGAATAAAGTCTGCATCGCATGAACAGTCTGACAAACTAGTAAACCTTTATGCAGCGATGATCTTACAGTGACAGATACCATCTATGTATGCTTGCAGAGAAGAGAAAAAATATATAAACATGTAGCCAAGCACCTGGGAAACTGGACAGAACTTGTCCAGTATAGACTGAACCCTTTGAGCTGACACTCTTCATTCCTATTTTGTTGCCAGAAGCACACATTAGGAATGACAAATTTTCTGCCCAGACTAGTCATGTTAAAAAGGAACAATCTCCTGACCTGAAATTTTACACAACCAAGTCAGACTAACTGTTCTGTAGTGATGCATACCAAGCTCACTTTTGGCCTCCTCTTGGATGCAGTTAGGATGTAAATGAAAAGACTCTGAATGATGGAAATCTCTGAGAATAAAATTTACTTCCTTTACTCACACCTACCGTGCCCCCCAGATGCTTGTAACAACTTTAGAGGGCAGGCTCTAGCTAAAGGTGTGTTTTCACTCTGCTGACAGATCAGAGAACCTTCAGACTTGCCCCAAAAGACCATTCTTCACTGTCCTTCTTCTGGCTTTGACTTTCAACAGCATCTTCTTAGCTCTAGGTATCAGCTTCTGTGCATTTGGAGAAGTGTCAAAAGCGTTGGTTAATTAAGCTCCAGCTTGCCTTTGTAGAAAAGACAATGCAGGAAGAATACATTTTTGTCAACCTACATTTCTAGCTACCACTTCCCCAAGTCCTTCTGCTACCTTTAGAAACTAAGCTTAGTTTTATCACTCCAAATGACAAAACCAGCACCGTACACGTTGAATTACATCAGTAGTGTTGTTGTCTTTACACATGTTGACACACATCCAGAGCCACAGAGAAACTCCTGTGCATTAGGCAAATCAGCTTACCTGCACCCAACATAACTGAAGGATTACTGGTGTTTGTGCAGCTTGTAATGGCGGCAATCACTACTGAACCATGAGCAAGCTCAAAGTCATGGCCCTCAAAATTGAATTTGACTGTGCTGTTGTGTCGGTCTGGGGAAATTTGGAATCCCTTGAATCCTTGCTGTAGGAGGAGAAAATAAGAATAAAAAGGAGTGGTTAACATAAACATTTTGACTGAACATTAGTATGGGCTGTTTTTTCACCCATGAGAAGCATCTGTTAGTTGCATCCATGCTTATGCTTTTATGTCTGATGGTGAAGGCATCTGGTCAACCAAAACAGTGAACAAAAATTATTTTCCTGGTGTTTCTCCTCTTCTCTGTTTACTGGTAAAACAGGAAGCCTTTGCAGCAATACATATTTGTGTTTTCTTCCTGCATGAATATTTCCTTCTTCCAATTTTTCAGATGCTTCTTACTCTGTATTTTAGAGATTCCTGATTGCACATAGTCTTAGTACATAATCTAGTCCTGAGATTTTAGCCTAACACTTAAGATTTTTAAGCCAGGATTATCAAACAGCTTGAATGTATAATAGCAGTTGGTTTGAGAGGCAAAGGTCTGATAGTTGGAAATAAACTAAAGAGCAAGAAGGCACTGTTCATGCAATGAAAAATTACACTTAGAGATCTGAAAGCATAAGATCATCTAATAGAGTTTGGAAAATGTAACAAACCAAGAATTATTGGGAACTACTGTAGTTTAGGTCTCTTGATTTACATCACTAGAGTTCTGTAATGCTTTTAACAAGAATGGCTACTGTATCATGTGAGTATTCAAACTGATTTAGAAAACTTAAGTATCCAGGAATATTCATTCAAATATAAATCTACCTCTTCTTTCAATGACCACTTTTGACTGGATTATGCAGAATGCAGTCATTGTTTTCTGTATTCCCACCAACATCAAAGAGTCACAGAGACACATGCAGTTCTGCTCTGCTGAACAGACTCAATAATTAGTGCAAAAACTACATTGTGGATTCAGGGCATAACCTGTTTGGAATGCTTGGAGAGCTGAGTAGTTATCTCAGAACTCAGTGCAGTGGGTATTTTGTCCCCTCTATTAACAACCCCCCATTCAGAGTTCAGAAATCTCTAGTCTATGTCAAAATCATGTTAGTCCTAAGATCAGGAATAAATATTACTCCAGTAGGACATAAACATTTTCATGCAAGAGAAGCAACATCTCAATTTTAAACTATCTATTGCTTCTGTTACCTTCAAAACTGCAGTCAAATATCCTCATTTATTTTTCAGTAGGCAAACAAACAACACAGAACCCCAAAGCATAGCTCCTGAACATCAGACAGCTTTTAAAAACATGCATTAGTTTGTTTGCCCAAGTGTTCTTCCCAGTCCCCACCTTGGCTCCCAGACAAGTCTCAAAGTCCTTCTTCATATCTGACACAGCAACTTTGTCCTGAGGTCTTTTTGGTCCACTGCAGCAAGGCACAACAGTATGGAGATCCAACTCAACAACCTGTTCAAGTAAGATAAACAGAGAGTGGCTGGGCACTGCCTGAAAGGTTTAAGCCAGGTAAGCCACAGGTATGCTTACCTCTGCCGTTGAATCAATGCTAAGTCTGCACATCTTTATTTGCAGAAATTATTAAAGACACATGAGAATGAAGATCAGAAGAGAAGGAGCACTTCTAATTTTAGATGCTGCCAGGTCACAGATATGGCTATCAAAGGTATTAAAACTACTGAAAAACCCAATGTAACTAAAGCATCTAAGCATTATAAATTATTTTTTAATTTGTCTATTCACATGCCAGAAGCAGGTTAAAAAAATGATGTGAAGCAATACTGGTACTGATACAAACCAAAGCAGACTATTAATCTATTCCTCACCCATTTTCCAACTTTGTTTTCATAATGTGCTACATCCTTCCAAATCTACTAAGATTTTTGAATGATCACATGGACCCAAACACAAGTTACAAGATAAAATTTTACAGTAGAGAAAATCAGGAATATTATTGTTTCCTGTGCACAGAGTAACATCTTAATTTTCTTGCAAAGCAAATCATTTGTGTGCTCTGTGGTTACCACACAAGGGCTTCTAAGGGTCCTGATTCACATAGCAAAATAACTGGCTGAACAGAAAAAGAGTAAAACTGTGAACAAGGCTTACACACACAACACCCACATTAACTCCATAGCTACACTTCAGAATATTCTTCAGAGTCTGGAAGGACTTCTCAAAGCTCCATGGAACGAACTGCAGAATCTGCACCAGCTAGAAGTCAACTGAGAGACAATCTATACTGCCATCCAAGTTTTCACACCTGAAGAGCCAGCTGACTCATTCCAGTGGGCCTTAAAATAAGACAGCTGGGCAGACCAAACCAAAGGACCAGGAGTCCCTTGACTATTTCTCAATTTCTGTGAAAAACAGACAATTGTCGCAATAAAATAGGACAGGGCATAAATCAAGGAGCCAGAAGACAGAGTAGTTTCTAACCTGTGTGAAGTCCGGATCCTGAGAGGAGTTCTTGAAATCTCTTAGCATTCCCACAGCCTCAAGATACCTTTTTGTGCACATAACCGTTTCTTTGTTGCGGCCTAAAAGGAAAGCCAGATACAGCAAAACCAAAATGCAAGTGAAATGGAGGAACCACCATCTGACAGAACAAGAAAAATTATGTAACAGGCACACCGTCAATAGCACTACAAGACCCTTTCAAGACAAATATTAAGAGATCCACTAAAAACAACCCAATTGAGCAGACTTAATAGCTTTTGCAGAATGAAAACTTAGTTTCTATTTCTGTCATCTGGACAATCTAGGTTCAGATTTTTGGCAGGCTGCCAAAAGTCTAACACTCAGCTCTTCATAAACATGGATCCTAAGTGCAAAAACCAGCCTCAAGAACCAAGTATTAATAAAAAAATGAACTGAAGCTCAGAAGGCTTCACTTGATTCAATACCACTGCTAATGTCATATAGATCTGGAGTCCTTTCAATTACCCTTAACTTGTGGTCTCTTCTTATACTCACCAGTTTGTATCAGGTACCCAATGCTAGTATCATCCACTGGGAAATAGGCAGCTGTTGCTCCATACTCGGGACACATATTGGCAATGGTGGCTCGATCAGCAATCGAAAGCTGGGCAACACCAGGACCAAAAAACTCCACGAATTTACCCACAACTCCAACTTGGCGAAGATGCTGTTATAAAATTACAGTGCCTGTGTCATTGTTATGTGTCGAATGACATGAGCATGTCTGTTATGAAATCCATCTTTTGAGTCAGAGAAATCTCTTGTAAGGATTTCTACAGCCATTTGAAACCGGGAAGCTTTTGCTAAACTAAATCATGAAGATGAGGACACAGAGATGTAAAGTTTCAATAATAACATACAACACAGGACCATATTTCTTCTAAAACTTGCTCTTCCTTTCATTTAAACAGTCTATCTTGCAATTTTATTTTTCTTAATCTGATGCTCTAAGAGGAGAAGAACTGTGTAAGGAATCTTTAGACAGCAAACCCAGGAAGACAGAAAAACAGGAGAACCAACTGCATAAGTACATGAGTCAAACTGAAACCACACAACATCTGAATAAAATCATGAAAAATATGCTGGCTTTCCCCATTTGAAGGTCTCTCTGTAGACAGCATTCCATGATGAATTTCTGCATCAGATTTCTGACTTCCAGCAACACCAATGCAGACCCAATAATACTCTTAATTCAGTAACAATGCAGAGTGAGTAAACATATAATGAATATATGACATGAGTCAAACACCTGCACATGAAAGAAATCAGACTGCAATGCTTACTGTCTGGTTTCCAGCTTTTATATTACCTTTAGTGGTGACTTCAAAAACAAGTCATCAGGGTTTTTTTTGAGGCAGAGAAAAAACCACTGTTGCTCCAAAACATTACTGAATTCCAAAATATCCCAACATATATTTTGTGTGGCTTCTGGGAAACAGATTTGCATAGGAAATTGTCCTTAATGAGCTGACTCCAATCTACAGACAGTGATAAAGCTTTTTAAAAGTTCAAAATTACTACCTGGAAGCACACAGGCTTCTTAAACATTCTGTACAGTGGCTCTGTCCTACAGAATGTGTTTAGCTCTCAGCAGTAAAGGAAAAAATATTAAATCTTGGTAATTTACCTTAGTAATGGTGAGCACAATGTCAGTGGATGTTACCAGTGGCTGAGGGCTTCCTACTAGCTTATAGCCAACCACCTCAGGAAGCACCATGCTGATTGGCTGTCCCAACATCACTGCTTCTGCTTCAATGCCACCCACACCTGCACACAACAGGAGGATACAATGCGACTATTCAGAAAGATACTAGCATGTCAGAGATAAATGCCTGAAGTCAACTGCCAGATGAGTACTCTATTTAAAGTGTGTGAAAGAGGAGAGAGAGCAGACAGCTTGAGTCTTCTGCTAAGAGGCATTCCTCACCTTGCTGCTGTTTCTGCAAGGCTGGGCTTTTAAATTTCATTTTGTTTCATATTTTAATCCTTGTTCCTAAGCCATTAGCTGGGATATTACGTGAATCTAAGTAACTTACTCTAAGGATGCTTGGCTTTTACAATAACAGATGTAAAAGTTTTATTTAATATCTTAAACATATAACGCAACAAACCAAGAACTACTTACATGGCACTGAACACGATGTGCTGTGAGTGAAACATATGCAGACCATGATTGTTGGTCACCAAATGAAAACTCAGAAGTTATTTTGAAAGAAATAAATGTTACTAAAGAATGCTAACAGAAAAGGTACTTGGTTCAGACAAAAATATCTTACTTTATGTCCGCTATATTTCAACAGGGTTTGGGAATGTGTAGGTGGAAACCTTTGCATAAGCACACCTTCACTATTAGAATTCCAGCTACTACTTAATACTGCTAATTTATTAAGGTATTCATATCAATATGTCAGAGTCATATGGAATTTAACAATGCCATGATGTTTATTATCTAGCAATTTGGCATTAAGCAACCAAACCACTAAGCAGTTCTATAACTTTTTGCCTGTAGAAAGTCCCTCATATATTTATCTTCTCCTTCAAAATCTCCTTCTACTTTTTGTTTAGCTTAATGAATACTGAGCTAGAAAAAACTGCCTGTAATAGCTGCTCATGAAGCCAAATCACTACTCCAATCCTTTTTCCCACTTAATCTAAGAATGGTTCTAAAACATATTTTCTAATTCCTTTTATTCAAAATTATATGTCTCTATTAATTTAAAAGGGTGCTGAATCATTTTTAAACAGTTAAGAAAGTTGACATAACTGACTGACTACCACTGACAGTCATGAACCAAGTTCAGTGTCACCAGCCTCTGGAAAAAAATGTTGGATCCCAGAGTATGAATTTTGACCACATACGCTATAGATTGTGTCCAGCCATACTTTCCATATTCTGGAGGAAAAATGAGGCTAAATGTCACACTTTTCCAAGCAGCTTTTAGTGCTACAACTTCATCTGAATGACGACTCCATGCATATGCTGCAACCAAATATAGAATAAGAGATATGTCGAATCCCAAAGATGTCATGCTTTAGACACATTGAACTTGTTTACCTTTGTATTCTAAGCCAGGAGCTCTTTCACCCTTGATTCAGAAACTCTCACTCAACCAATACTGCTGCAGTATTGGTATAGGTGGGTATTAAAAACAGAAAGTCCTACCATATGTGGTGCTCAGAACTTCACAAGCACATTTGTGAACAACTAGCAAATACTCTTTAAAAATAGTGTGTTCCATATTCGTACAACAGCTGTTTCAATAGTGCTCCTATCACCATATCACAGGAAAATAAAGGCTCAGCTGAAGTCTTTGCTACTGTGTGGGATGACCACAAATACTTCCACTCCATAGTTACCTATTCAATAATTCAAGCACTTCAGTTCACCATTACAGGGAAAAATAAATTATTTATATCTATTCCTGTGGCAAATACTGTGCAGAGTACTGGTATTAGAACATCACAATTCTGTTTTTCATAATGTCCTCTCTGACCATACTTAAGTCACTCAGATTTATTTTTCAGCACCTTCCACCTTACAGATTTTTACTTGCAGTAATTTTTGGATAATCCAACACTTTTAAAGTAGCCAAGGGACACAAGAAAAATTGGATGGCCAGTGATACTTCAATTCTCTGCTTTTATTTAATATTCTCCTTACTTACTTCCTTGTGATTTAAATGCAAAAATAGAAAAGAAAATATAAAAAAACAAAACAAAGGCAACAACACGTGTAGCAGAAGTCATCTGAGGCAGTTATCAGAAAGAGGAACTTAGTTACAAAGTCTTATGTAAGAGACCCTATCAGGTTACTTGCATTTGGGGTTAGGCTGTACAACTGTGTCTAGCTGACACAGAGATAACTTTTCTTCACAGCAGCCCATATAATGCTGTGTTTTAGATCTGTGACCAAACTGGTCATAAACAGTGTTGATAGCATACCCGAGTTTTAGCTATTGCTAAGCAGTGCTTACACAGTATCAATCTATTTTGGTTTGCACCCTGCCCCTCAGCAAGTAAGCTGGGGTGGGGAAAAACACTGGGAGAGGCATAGACAATGAGATATTCCATGCCATAAAACATTAGGCTCAGCACCAATCAGGGAGGTGGGCTTTCCAAAGTAGCTGCTGCCCAGGGACTGGCTGGGCTTTGGTGTGCTGATGGGAGCTGGTGACTGAATGTCTTTGCATCACTTCTTTCATTTCCTTTCCCTACATTCACCCCTTTTCACTTAAACTATCTTTGTCTCTACCCATTAGTTTAATCTTGCATTTGGGCTAATAATTCTCTTCCCTTATTGTGCTAGCAGGAGGAGTGAGGAAGTGATTGCGTGGGGGTGATCTGCCAGCCAGAGTCAACTCACCAGAGCCCAAAACACAGCTGCCTGAGCCAAGAGACTGTTCACGATACACTGCTGTACATACCCCAGCCAAGCACTCCCAAGCCATCTATCATGGTGGTGTGTGAGTCTGTGCCCACCACACTGTCCGGGTAGTAGTAGCCATCCTGATCCATCACCACTCTCGCCAAATACTCCAGGTTCACTTGGTGGATAATGCCAGAGCCTGGCGGAATAATCCTCAAGTTTTTAAAAGCTTGAGAGCCCCACTGAAACAAAAGGAATTAGAGTAAAAAATTTTCAACATGAGCACTGGAAAAACTTTCATTCAATGAACCTTTCTCCATGCAAGTAAGACTATTTTTGTCAGTACCTTTAAGAATTCAAATCTTTCTTTGTTCCTTTCAAATTCCAGGTCCTGATTTTTTTGCAAGCTGTCTACCCTGCAAGTGAAAATCATCAGCTGTCAGAACCAAAAGTACCACCTGCATTTTTTTCTAGTCAACTATATCCAAAGGTTGAAAGATTTATTAGCTAATGTGAATGCTGATCCGTTGCACCATTTTAATATTACTACAGGCAACCAATGAAAAGGATTTAAGAAATCTTAAGAGATAATGCCTGAACTCTGCTTCAAATGTGAATACTAACCTACATTTGGCAGTCCTAAATGTTGTAGCCTGAGAAAAGCAACACTGCATGTTAGCGACATGTGACTTTTCCAATACCTAAATCAGAAGCAATCAACAAGGCAGTAAAAGGAAACTGGAACACAACTGTCCTGCAACTTCATTTAAAATGGTTGTCACTATGATATAATGCTGTCTGAAGCCTCTGTGTTTCAAAGCAGACAGTGTTAATAAGCTCCTCACTTCAATCAGCTGCCTAACTTAGGTCTGCAGAGTTTGAAAGAACTGACACATAAATCTGGCCAATGTTCTCTATATGAGAGAAAAATCTCTATTTTCTTGCATATCCTAATGAGCCTAATAGAAATAAAATTAGGCTGTGAGAAAAAACAACGATTAGTAAGTGCATACCAAAAAACTGCAAGAAGGTGGAAGGAAACCACCATAAAAGGTGTGATTGCAGGATCTCTTTGAAAGATTAGTTCAGCAGGCCGATATTTATGTACCTTGGAGGGTTGAAGGACCTCTCTACAGAGGTCTTGTATTTTGCTGTGGGTCTAGTGAATCCTAGTGAGTCTTTGTATCTTTGTCCTCAGCATGCTGAGGACTGAATTGCCTTATGTTTCTTTCCAGGACTCATAGGGGCCATAGTAAGCAGTGTCTCATGCTCTTCTGCTTGGAGACACTGAAGCAGAAAGCAGTTCCTCAGAGCTGAGCTTAGTGTAGATCACCTCTACTCTTAGAGTACTGAGGAATAAAGGAAATATTCTCATTTATCCTTACTAAAAACTCTTATGGGGTCAAAAAAGTGCATGTGGGAAAAAAAATAGCCATTTCTGAGCAACTAATAATAATGCAGCATTATTAAAGAGAAGTACAATAAACACAGGCCTGGAATGAAACTATTACTATCAACATTTAGTACAGGCTTGTGCTGCTGAGAGATGCACCACAGATACAGAAAATTCTCCCCTCAACTCACCACAGCTGATCCAGCAGTCTAACTTTAAGATTTCTTAATGTCTGGAATGTTCTAGTACAAATGCTAACGGTATCATCAGTAGAACTACCTTGATGACCAGTAAATGGTTTCAGTTTACTTACTACCATTAAGAAGTAAAGAGTGATTTTTTTATTCTTACTGCCTGTTAAAATCAACCTGGATGGAGTGATCTATCACAAGATCAGCAGGACAGATAGGATTGATTTTTTCAGGGTCCCCACCAAGTTTCTTCACAGCATCACGCATTGCAGCAAAGTCAACCACAGCAGGCACCCCACTACAACAGAAACAAAATGGGCATGGTGAAACAATTTGGATAAGAGAAAAAAAAAAAGAAAACAACAACAATCCCAAGATGCAAGAACAGGCAGCTACTGTCACATACAAAGCAAACTGCTTTCCTCCATCTTCAATGCAAGCAAATAATGGGTAGTAACCAGAACTTTACACTTGACTTATCTAAGAGATCATACACTTGACAGTATTTATTTTAACACAGCTTTTGATGCTTCTCTGCACATACATTTCAGTTTTCTACTGGGTTATGTTGTACCATGATACCTTCAACCAGCTTGGAAAAACCTCTTACATACTTGCCTATCTGATTTTGCTGGCTGCTAAAACAAAATGTGCTCATAAGGATCTGGTATCAATGAACAACCCACTAAAAAAACTACATTTCTGTAAGAGCAGTCCAAAGCAGTAAGGGTTTATGTTTTCAACTCTGACCATAAGAAAGCTATTACAATTTTTTAAAATATCAGAAACCATGCAACAAGAGCAGTAAAAGGCTTCTTAGATCCTACTGAATTTTACCTTGAAAATCCTAAATAATTACTAAAAAAATAAACAGGAAAAATGATTCACATTATCTAACCTGGACACAATTAACTGACGTCGTTCAGCACTTTGACACCCCAGGATAAGCTTTTTGTAGGAAAAATAGGAAATTCTATGTTATTCTACCTAGAGGAATTTGAGGGAGGAGGATAGGAGGAAAGAAGCAGAAGAGTGATTTTGCAAAGTTACAAATGTTATACAATTGATATGGAACAGACACAAGATCCTTCTACCATCTTAGAATAACTCAGATAATTAAAGAATAATCCTAACTAGGAAATTAGATAATTCTAAACCAGGACAACCTGAATGTAATTCTTGTACAGCTTTTGGAAATTTGCCTTGTTCAGAAAGGTCCTCAGAGGCCTGTCCAAGAGCTCATTTCTCAGGGAAGCAGTTGCTCTGCAGACTTATACGCACATTTTAAAAACTCAGCAGGAGTAGGGGACAAGAAAGAAGAGCAGTAAGAGAAGGAACAATGTTTGCTTGAAAGTTCAGCTTCCTCTCTGCTCCAGTTTTTCAAAACATTAACAACAGCTAGTGGATAAATAGCTAGGAAATCAGTGCTTCTTTCATTTGAAGTTTTGCCAATTTTTTCTAATGTCTTTAAAAGTTGAGCTGTACCAGGTCTCCAGCACTTTGACAACCTCTGTGAAAATGCAAAACAGAGGGTATGACAGCTAAGACACTTTACCATTGAGGAAAAAAAAAACAACTGGTAGCATAGCTGCATTGGGCTTACCATGGATATACTAAAATATTGTATTAAGACTGAGGACAAACATACAAAGAACAGCGAGTAGACCTGCAAGTCAAATGCTGTATTAGAACAGTTAGATGCTATTGTTTCACTTGAAAATTGACTTTCCACATTGAACAGGGACTATTATATGATTATTACTGACACCTGAGAACTCACTGCAGTAACAAGGCCCAGTTTTCTGAGTCCATTAGGCAGGAATTGCAATTTGCATTTCTGGGAAAGATAATGCACTCATTTTATCAGCAGCAGAGAAGTCTCTAAAAATATATCTATAGCAATACTGATTTAGAAGAGGAGGTATTGATATGGGTTAAAACTGAGAACTGAAATAGGTAGAAAATTGAAAGCAAGAGCCCCTGAGGAACAAAACCAAACAAACAAACAAACAAACAAAGAGAGAGAGCAAGAGAGAACAGACAATACCACCCCTTCAAAGAATAACTTCTAAATACCAAACTTTCTCGCTTAGATGCAATTTATCAATCCCACTTTCTTCCCCAGTTTTGTGAAGATATTTATTTCTCCATCTCAGAAGAGTTTCATTCAATGCTCTTATTCTGAGTGTTTGCCCCTTCAAGTGTTGCCTGTAGCATGACATCCAGGAAAGCTGAAAAAGGCTTTTCCAAATATCTTACTAGTATTTTTCTCCTCAGCTCACCCCTCCACCCCAAGCTGACCATCGCTGCACTCTCAAAAGTCCCTCTTCCTTGGTTTGGAGAGCATCAGACTCACGTGAAGTCTTGTAGAATAACTCTTGCAGGCTTAAATGGCACTTCAACATTCTTGTGTTGCATCACTTTCCAGTTGAGAATATTCTCAACATCTCCTTTCTTCACTAGGAACTCATCGCAGTTACGGATCGCTGCTTCCAGAAGGATTCGAATGGAAAATGGCAGGCGAGCTGCATGGGTAAGAGGCAAGAAACAAATTCAATTTTTACCTTAGGGCATATGTCAGCAAGCGCAAAATTCCATGCCTGGGGCAGAAAGGTGTCCCCTCCCCCATATTCTCACAAGGCTTTATCCTGATCCAAACTGCTTTTTCAGCCTCCAGATTTGCCAGGGGGTCAGTATTAACTGACCTGTTCCACTTGATGCTCTCAGCAGGTTTATTACCTCAGTTTCTGTGACTAGTAGACATCTTTGGTGAGGAATTTTTCCATCCTCCATAGCACAGCTACCCTGAAAATGTGCTGTGCTCACCTTATTTTTCTGCAGTTTGCTCTCAGTCTTGTCACTGAGCACAGACATATAAATGTAGGAGGAAAAGCATCGTTTTCTACCTGCCACATTGGAAAGCACAGCTTTAGTGGTTTATGCAGTCTCTTCATCTCAAGAGATGGAAGATAAAACTGAATGAAAGTCGGGGGCGGGGGGGGGTTTGTTATTGCATTTGTTCATCTTCTTTTACTTCAAATTAGAAATATTTAAAGAAAATGACACAAAATACTATTGGGGCAGTTCTGACAGCTCTGCTACAAGGAATGGGTGTGAAGAAAAAACCCAAACATATCTCAGTCCTTCCTCCTCTGGTCCACTTTAATAACAGCTTTTTAATTGTCCCTCCGGATATTTACATTTTAAAAGCTTTTGAGAAGTTTGTTCCAACTTTCTATGCAGGGGCTGGCTCCCAAGACATAAAAATCACTTAATCACACTGAGACCTCATTAGTGCTATTGTAAAAAAACACCATTTATTATTATTCAGGACATGTAATTCAGAACAATTTGGGTTGGTTGTTGTTGGGGGTTGTATTTTGGGGGATTTTGTTCATTTGGGAGTTTTGGGGATTATTGTTATTGCTGTTGTTTCGGGGCTTTTTTAGAATCTTCTCCTGCCCCTCCCTGCTAAGCTATTGCCTTTTTATGCTGGATAGTGAGAATTGCATCATTTTTTCTTTAAACAATCTGGAGGTTATCATTCTTGGAATCCTGAGATCAACTGGTAGCACCATATGTGTATTTCTCTACTCCTTAAGACTCCTCTCTGCTTTTCACCCACCAAGACTGACAGTAATTGACTGCTAACTTATTGGAGCCTCTATTGGAGACGCTTTGCCAACATTCAGAGAAAGTGTTCCTCCTCTTGTTCCCTGAATTCTCCTTAATCATGTTTCCTTTTGAAACACCAAATGCCCATCATATACAACTCTAAGCTATAGATACTCACCTCCTAAGTCAGTGGCACAGACACCAAGATTTTTACCAGCACTGCTGAAAGATTTGGGAAATGCCAGAGGAACTAAGGAAAAAGTCTCCTCAGAAAGGATTCTGTGTTTTTAAAGCTGAAAAAAATCTTTCTGATTGGTTCAGTCATATATATCAGTGTTAGATCCTTTCCAGCCTTTAGCAGTATAAAAAAAATTGTGCTCTTAGTTTTGCCTAGCTCTCTTCACCCACTCAGGAAAAACAAGACTGTTGTGTGCTCAGTATGCTGGGAAAAATACTACTGTGACCATGCCAATATTTCTATCGTTCTAAATTTCAAGAATTAAATTTTGCTAATATTTTGTTTTCAAGTTCTGCCTTTTGAATTCATAGTTGTCTCCAGAGACCAAGTATCATCCAATGTGGCAGGGTCTCTTCACCAGTATTAACAAAATGGTTCTCTTATGTTGTCAACATACCATATCTCACATCTTCCAATTTGCTTAGATTAAAGAATTTCTTCAGAGGCTGTTTTGGGTCCAGTGGTTCCACAATCCCTACGAAAGGATTGCTCATGGTTGTTGAAGACCGTTAGTGTCCCTAAAACGAAAAATCAAGGACATTTTCATGACATATGTCCTGCATACAAAGTACATGTCCCACAGTCTACAATGTATCTATCCCACAAAGGCCTGTACCAGAGAAAAAAGTACTGTCAGCCATTCCCCTTCCACTGCAAATCTACTTGTAACACATCCTCAGAGATAAAAAGTCTGAAGAAAGATAGGAGTATTGTGGAAAATACAGATACACCACATAGTTTAGAATCATAGAATCTTAAAAGCTGGAAACAACTTCCAAGATCGAGTCCAACTGCTAACTGAGGATTATCGTATCTACCATTAAACCACATCCTCAAGTGCCACATCCACACACCTTTTGATGATTAAACCATCACTTCCCTGGGTAGCCTATTCCAGTGACTGCAATAGATTTTTCCTAATATCAAATATAAACCTCCCCTGGTGCAGCTTGAGAACATGTTTCATCCTGTCTCTAGCTGCCTGGGAGAAGAGACTGACCCCACCTGGCTACAGCCTCCTCCCAGGCAGTTGTAGAGAATGATAAGGTCTCCTCTGAGCCTTCTTTTCTCCAGGTTAAACAACCTCAGCTCCCTCAGCCACTCCTTATAGAACCTATGTTCCAGCCCCTTCACCATCTTTGTTGCCCTTCTCTGGACACAATTTCACAAAGAAAATTCAACGTCCTCATTATTCTCTTCTTTATGCTGTTTCTAGACAGTCATTTGTGCCTCTGTGATTCACAAACCACCATGACAACAAAGTCCTGTTTCTTAAGTGTGTTGTGGTCTAACCCCGGACAGCAACTAAGCACCCACAGTCATTCCCTCACTCCTTTCTGGTGGGAAAAGGAAGAGAATCTGAACAGCAAAATTGAAAAATTCATGGGTTGAGATAGAGGTGGTTTGATAGATAAAGCAAAAGCTAGACCTGTTAGCAAAGCAAAACAAGAAATTCATCCACCTCTTCCATGGACAGGCAGGTGTTCCAGCCATCTCCAGGACATCAGGGCCCCATCACACCTCACGGTGATTTGAGAAGACAAACACCATAATGCTGAACATCTCCCTCTTCCTTCTCCTCACAGCTCTATATGCTGAACATGATGACATATGCTGTGTGATACCCGTGGGTCAGCTGGGGTCAGCTGTTCCAGCTCTGTCCCCTCCCAGCTCCCTGCACACCCCCAGCCTCCTCACTGGTGCGGTGGGTGAGGAGCTGCAGAGGCTCTGTGTAAGCCCTGCTCAGCAGGAACTAAAACATCCCTGTGTTATCAACACTGTTTCCAGCACAAATTCAAAACACAACCCCATACTAGCTATTCAGGACAAAATTAACTGTATCCCAGCCAACATCAACAGAAGTGGTGTTGATCTAAAGCTAAACAGGCAGACGTTTGCATTCAAAATTAAAAAGAATTAAACACAACCAGAAAACACTATTGTTTTGAGACAAAGTATTATGGACTAAGATTACAAATGCTATCAGAGACAAAAAGAACCCTCCTAATTTCAGAAAGATTTGTTAAGATCACTACCAAAAAGAAAATTTATCTAGGCTCTTGTTCTAGGGTAACTTTATGATGCTTGTATCCTCCAATCGTCTGTTCTGTTTGTGCTGTATATTGAGTTTTATACCTTTAAAACTGGTTCTGGGAGCAAAACAGAAAAAGAAGAAGCACGGAGTTTGATTTGAAAAAAATGTCTGACTCCTACATGTTCTCTCCTCCTGACAGTGTGTTCATCTGAAGCATGAACAGCAATAAGACAGGAATCTCTTGTGCTTTTACTTAGTTTTAGCTAGCTGAGGGAGAGAAGTTCCCTAGACTGTTTTTTCCCTTTTTTTTCTTAAGAGTCTTTAAATCTCCTCTGGACTGAAAAAGCTCAAAGAAGCACCAAGCCCTCACACCTGCAGCCCACTGAAGCCTAGACCCCCAGAAGAACTGAAATGGATAAAAAACTAAGTAAGCTGAGCTACATCCACAGCAAAGACCTTCTCAGTTTACTGTCTCTCTTCAGAGCAATAAAAAGTTTTATTGTTTCATATTGTTCATTCTTTATGCTTGCAAGCATTTTATTTGTTAAATAAATAGTTTTTTCCACTTTTCTCCAAAGAAGTTCTTTTCCTGAACCAGCTAGGAGAAGAGGCCATTTGAGTTTACTTTCCAGAGGAATCCCCTTCAGAGGTTTCCTCCCAAATTTGCCTTAAATCAAGACAGCTCTATTGTAAATACCATTTCAGATTGAGATATTTTCTTTTTTTGTTGTTGGTTTTTGTGGCTTAATNCTTCTCAGTTTACTGTCTCTCTTCAGAGCAATAAAAAGTTTTATTGTTTCATATTGTTCATTCTTTATGCTTGCAAGCATTTTATTTGTTAAATAAATAGTTTTTTCCACTTTTCTCCAAAGAAGTTCTTTTCCTGAACCAGCTAGGAGAAGAGGCCATTTGAGTTTACTTTCCAGAGGAATCCCCTTCAGAGGTTTCCTCCCAAATTTGCCTTAAATCAAGACAGCTCTATTGTAAATACCATTTCAGATTGAGATATTTTCTTTTTTTGTTGTTGGTTTTTGTGGCTTAATGGTTTGCTGGATAAAGCATTTGTCTGGGACCTATGACTTTTAGGTTCACATACAGAAGTTAAAGGATCCTGATATATTCCCCATATGAAGGCCAACCGGCAGAAAGGGGCCTAAATTCACTACAGAAATATCTCTTAGTGTCCAGAAAAAGTTAACCGTATGCAAACTACTTAATGGAACACTTCCTAGGACACATTGAAGACCTGAGACCCAAGTCTCTTCTGGAAGCATTGGCTTAGGCCAACACATGCCAAGGATCAAGCTAACAATTTCATAGTGAGAACAATTCTCTTGCACAGACTGGCAACATTCCCAGTCACGATTAAAATTTTTTAGAAGAGAGATAATCACAGGCCTGATTTCTGGATCTGTTGATGTATTCCCAGAGTACTGCTACTGTCTTCGTTCAAGTAACTTTATCTTCCCTTGTCCCAGTTTTTCAAACAAGAAAGCTCACAACACGGCATGACAAGACAGGCCTTGGTGATTGGTGTAAAAGGATGCAAGAAGTCCGGTATTTGTTAAAAATAGGCAAAGCAAGGCCAAAGAATTATTTTATCACACTTCCTAGTTTCATGGAATATTCAGGAAATACTACTATGTGGAACATATTTATGAGGTATTTTTAAAGTATTCCAATATTTTCAAAATTCAAAATTCATGTATTTAGAAGACAATCAAGGAGAAACAATAGAAATGGTAACAAAAGAAGGTCTAGGGTATAAAGCAGCAAGATAATGTAAGAGAAAGAAAAAATTCCAGAATTCTTTTAAAGAAAGCAATGGATGTTTCTAGATAAAAAGCTGAATGCCCATGGAAGCTGGAAAAGTCAGCAAATGAACACACTGCAAACACACACACAACTTCAAATGTATCACCTCCCACATTTCCATTCACAAGTCTGAATTCACATTTTCTGAAACTCCTTTTCCCAGCTTTGAAGATACTCACCCTGCACACAAACCCCTAAAATTTTAGGTGTCATGACATTTAAACAGCATGAACTACTAGCTATTCCTCTAAGCAAACTCTGTGCTTCTGTAACTGAGCATAATCAAAATTAATTTCTTCCTTCCTCTTCTTGCCAGCTACCCTCCTGTTAAGATGTACTTTTTTGCATTCCACTATGAGAACTTAATTTTATGCATATCAATTTCTCATGGGAAAGTCTAAGAGTAGCTGTAGATAGAAAATATTCGGATATCCCCTGACAGATAAAGCAGATCATTAATTTGATATGACCGTGAGTCCACTGTACTCAGTTCACATATTCCCATCCAAGTGTAAATTGCAGCTTGAATGTTTTGCATCCAAGTCCACGTCTTGGCAAAATACAGCAGAAATTCAATATGCTATGACCCATTATCTGCATCTTAAGATTACTTTATGAGACATCACCCTCTTCCCTGAACAGAGGTTTTTAGTTCACAGTATGAGGTACTTCAGTACAAATCTCCTCTCATCAGTGGGTTCCAAAAATAAGCCAAACTGTGGGCTGGCCAAGGCCTAATCACAAGTTCTTTTCATCTGCCTGGTCATACTGATACGAACAACACTGTTACAACCTGGAAGCCATTCAGAAACACTTGACAAGAGGTAAAATCTTTAGAAAAAACACCAACTAGCAGCATTGCTGTAGCAAATTTCACAGAACCAGGGAAGTCTCAGTCATACCAACTACTATTTTCACACAGTAAATTATAAAACAAACAGCCACAGCACAGACTTCTGAACCAGTGATTTGCCAAAAAGGAGTCTGGAGGCAATAATCTGCACGCTGAGCATACCAAATCTTTTAAAGTCATCCATGCCATAGATACACCTTTGTACCTGATGTACCTTTTTTCTTAACTTGATACAGGTTAACCTGTGATTGCAGCACAGAATATTTATTCATGCTTTGCAGGCACTGAAATGTAAATATGCAAACATGGGGGAGCAGACATCTGTCTGCCTGGAACTCTGGAACTGGTGCAGCATGCACGGTCACATGTGTTGACCATGGGCAGTGCATGACCACATCAATATCTGCTCAGACATACCAAAACAAGCACCTGATCTTCTGCCCAACAACCTTAAAACTGTTTGTGTGGAGATTACATTAAAAATTGTGGATTATTCAAACCTGAAAATGCAGAATAGGATTTAAAAAGGAGTATCTCATTATTGACACAGACTCACAGAATATTTTTTAGTTGGAAAGGACATACAAGGATCACCAAGCCCAAGCGAATGGCCTATATGGTGTTCTAATCAACAACCCTGGCATTATTAGCGCCATGCTCTGACCAACAGAGCTAATCTCAGGGTACTGGAACCTTCTTAAAGGGTTGCATGATTTGTATGAAGTGTACCAGACAAACAACAGCTTTATTTTAGCCCTTCCTTAGTGCCTACTATTAAAATTCTGAGAACACTCACAATGTGGCCCACACTAATGCTGATCATCTTTGAATCTGAACTTCCTATCAATATCATTTTCCACTCAACTTGTTATGTCAATACAGTAGCTTATTACTGTGCCACCACACTCAGTCTCTTGTGAGAATACACCTAAATTCCCCCAGACTGCATATCAGCTTACCACAGAAAGTCTGATTTCTGTTCTTTGTCTCTCCCTCGGAGAAGAAGAAGTGCAGAAAGATTGTAACCATGAATACCAGGAGGGGCAAACTTGGGTAAGGCCATAACTTCCCAAATATAAAAAAAAGGAAGCTGTTTTTTCAAATGCAACATCTTGCCGTTTAGGGTAGAGAATGAACCCTTGGCCATAGCTGTCTCTTGTTGTTTGTAATGCTATATATGACACAGGACAGTTCAAATTTCTCTGGAAACACAAGTTTTACACTGTGATACTCTTAAAAGGTTTTAAACAAACAAAATCTTAGTATGACACTTCTCCCTTCATCTGTATTGAGTGTGCCAGCAAACTCACCTTTTACCGTGAGATCTCTGATGTTCACTAGCACCAGAAGATCATTCCAAAGATGCCTGCTGGCTGTACTGTCTGAGAGGATCTCTCTGGTGTCCTGAAGAGCACACCATTTGATGATCATGACATAAGAAACATGCACAAATCCAATGGGACGGAAGGAAAGAGGTGTCAATCCATCCTCCTTCCGTGTCTTCTCTTATTCGTTCATAAATAACATGAGATACATTCAAATTATATTAAAGTCTCCTGTGGATCACCAAAAAAAGGATTTAAGTAAGTCACTTAAAATCTTTTCTTTAAAGAAAGACCAAAAACATTCTCAGGAGACTTCAATATATGTTGTATGTCTGCTTTCAAATCTTCAGCTGTTGTACCTTTCTGAGTATCTAACATAAACACGGTACTAGTCACATCACAACAACATAGATTGGAAAAAGACTCAGTTCAGTTTAAAGCATGTTCTTGATTGACAGTGACTCCTTGACTCTACTTTAGATCCCTTTAAAAGCAGTTGTGTAACTTGGAACAATGACAACAAATAAATTTTACTGAAATTAATGGAATTGAGAAAATATCATAATATATCCCATAATTTTGCATTTGCAGAAATTACTTCATGAAGATCATGGAAAAGGAAAAAATGTATTTAGCCTCTTGCTATATCTGAGAAGTTTGAAAACTGTTCTAGACATCACTTTATAACATACTATTCTACTCTCTTTAGAGTTGAAGGAGAAACCGAACACAGCTAGTCAGACTAAAACCAGCAACCTCACATCACAAAAAAAGAGATTATTTTTAAAAAGCACAGCTGCACTTCTACTCATTGACTGTAAACAGATCCACAGTATCAACAGTATGCATTGTTTTGGGTTTTTTTTATCGATATCAGAGTATCCCACTCATCTTTCACCATCCAGAAAGAGAAAACTGTAGCACATGGAGTAGTTTCCTACAGACATGCTGACGGTAAACCATGCTCTTTCTGTAGTACACGACACTAATGTTTACAAAAGACTCGCAATTAGTAATAATCACATTTATTATGGAAGTACCTGATGACAAACCAAAGATACAGATTGTTTGACCTGCAGAAAGGCAAAAAGATTCTAGATGAGACAACTTCTGTCTAAGCTTCAGGCCATAAAGTAGGAACAGAACAGCCGTGGTTATTTAGCATTTTAGTACAGATATATATTTAATCTCACTTGAAGAAACGTGTTTCCACAATTGCTTTTTCTATTCTATCTTTGGTTTCTTAGTTACTCTCTTTCCAATTACGAAAGGATGCCTGTGTTAATAATGATAAGAGGTAAAATTTAGACACCACTTCATGAAACTAAACACCTAGTATCTTAACTAAAACAAATTTCAAGTAGTAAATGCTCTTTTTCCTGAAATGCGGGTAAATTCCGGGCCATTGCTGGGAAGCACATGCTCAGCAAAGAAGTCATTTAATTTGAACATTTTACTAGACTCTAGAAATGCTAAAAAAGATTATACTTCGGCAAAGCAAAGACACAATTTTATCAGTCATCAAGAAAAAGTGGAAGGCTTAGACTTGCTGGTACTTGCAGGAAATTTGTGAAGAAACATGACAAAATATGACATGTCTCTGATGAAACTTCCAACTGAAAAGCGGGAAAAAAAAGAGGTGAGCTGGCAGGACCACCATGGTAAAAGTCCTTGCCTGGTGATAAGGCAGGACATAGGCAATATCCACAGCCATGCTTGAAAAATGCAACATTTTTCACCCATGCTGAATCTGATCTTACCACCTTCTGTTGCAATTATCACTCCTTTGTCCACGTTATTTTTTTGATTTTGTCTACTCACATGACTACTACTATATGTATCTGTACTTAGCTGCCAAGTTTGCAACAAGCACATCTAAACTGCAAAAGCAAGCAACTTAAAAAATCTAAGCAGAGCTGCAGCAGGGCAGGAGGCTACTGAGCTATAAATTCTTCATCACAACATTGAGCATGCACTTTGTGACGTTAATAACAGTTACATATAGCTGATCAGCACTTCTTTAATAAAGGGCTATTGCTCAATTCCCCTGAGCCTCTGAAACTTATATAACTCTTCTCATAGTTTCATATTCTACTCAGCAGGGGGCCTCCATAAAAAAATTGATGACTAATTCCAGTTAACCTAAGTTATAGATGGCATAGCCATGAATAAAGATCTCTAAGCAGGTCCAGCATGTAGGTGCCTCCATCATGTTGGGATTGCACCATGTTCTGTGCATGCCTACTTTGCCCAAAAACCAAGAAGGGAGAGTATCCATGCTACGCATGCTGACAAAAGTCTGCATTTTTGATATGGAAGGGCAATCCCTTTGCTATCAGATGTTTAAAGTAGTAAAACTTCACTAAATAAATCCATTCACAATTCAAGTCATTTTAGAAAGAAAATCCTAATAAATACATTTGTGTGCAGGATTTTTTTTTTTTTTTTTTTTTTTTTTACTTTTTTC
>VWYO01017606.1:104940-127079 GCA_013400275.1 Rhadina sibilatrix
TTTTTTTTTAGTTTAAATATCCAAGTTGCCTAAGAAAAATGTTTTTGTTACACTGGGTAAATCAACTGACAGATAGAGATGACCAGACACATGACAACACAACAACAAAAAACCCCACCTACCCACAAAAAATGGCAAAACCCCAACCAAACAAACCATGAGCAAAAGAACCCTCAAGCCCACACATGCCCCCAGCATTTAGACAGACTTCCACACCAGAAGTAGAACAAGCAGAATCTTGTTTTATAAAAAATATAAAATGCCATAATTACTTTTGTATGTAGAAAGAACAGATGACTGCAATTACTGTTGCAATAAACACAGGTTTCTTGTTTTCATTTAGAGAAGCTCTTATTATTTAACACTTACTCTACCTGTGGCAGATAAGGCTACTCTGTAACAAATATACACTGTTGCACAGCTGCTAACAGACAGTGAGATTTCAGTAGTTAAAGAGACTGGAGAAAGAATCTTTGTGTTTCTTTGTTACACAGAAAAGTCTATCGTTACATACAGATCTTTAAAGAGAAGCCCATTAACAATTTGATGACTGAGCAACTATTCTGCTGGTATAAAGTACATCAGTATTCCACACTGGAAAAAATTCACTAATACAAAAAGAAGAGTTTCTTAAATATCTCTAGTCAAAATTTCAGCGAACCCTTTTCAACTTCAATGCTCAAGAGGAACACTGTACTGGAACAAAAAGAGCTTTAGATTGCAGATGCTCCTGCTTTCTCCTGCTGCCTGAAAGTTTTGACTGCAATGCCAAAATACTTATTTATTCTGATCCACGAAGTGCCAAACTCCCAACACACTGAATAGGTTACTAATTGCATAGTCCCATAATCTGTGTATTTCATAGCCTGTCATAAGTATTCTGACCATTTCACTTTGTTAGCAATGCTGCATTGCACATATTGGAGTTGAAAGTTTAGGTCAGAGATCAAGTTTGTGAAATCAAACATTGAGGTCTTAAAGTAACTCCAGCTCCAAGTGAGCTGGAAGTTTAGATGCATGCCCACTTCCAACATGTAGATATTAAACGACTTCAAGTCATCCCTCCAGAAAGCCAAATGCTACCTCCTCCCTCACTTCAACACAGGTACTGTGCACTTACAGCTTAGAGAGACAGTCAAAATACTTCTCTTATATAGATCTCACCAGCCTTTGGTAACCCAGGCAAACACACATATGTATTGTGCTCTCAGACAGCCAATGAAATGCAATCCAGTCTTAACAAAATCCAGATCATAATTAAGCAGGTGTAAGTGTCAAGGGAGTGCTTTGTCAGCACATTCACCACTGAGTGTTGCAGATAAAAGTAGAGACTAATTCTCCTTTTTTTGCTACAGGAAAATGAACAGCGCTACACCTGAGAATAAAAGGAAGCTTATCTGGAGACTACCAAATACTGAAAAATTAAGTGTTGCAATTTTTTTCCCACCTCCTGAAAGAGCAACTCTGAACTTTAACCCACTTCCTACCTTTATACAAGCTTGCGGCTTTTTTACCCTATGCTTGTAGTCTCAGACTGCTCATTAACAAATATGCAATTTGGACCAGTTTTAACAAAGAACTAGCTTTAAGTGTTAGTTAGAAAAAAAACAATCAACATGGAAGTGCTGCAAGAAGTGTGAACACAGAACATATGTACAAAGATTTGGTCTTTGGAATTTTGGTTCAATTTCAAAAGGCAGGATTAAAAGACATCTCAGTATTGGTTTGTTAGTTTCAAAAGATTCCTGTGAAGGGTGAAGAAATGCAGCAGAGGTGCATGGGAAAGGCAAACAAAATGAGAGTATTGTGAATCAGCTCTGTACTCATGCCATTACCATTATACTAGCTCTATAAACTGCTCTCTCTGCACCTTGAAAACACCTTTTCTGCAACTTGAAATCTGAACTGTTACAGATCCTGAAAGGAATCCTTTCAGGATGAAGAACTTCTGAGAGGATTACTTCTGTTGTGAAATAATTTGACACTGTGAAGTCCTAACTTTTCACACCATTTCAAGACAAATCCCGAGTTTGTGGTCTGGAAATAAAGATAATTTTCTCACACCAACAACTGCTACCTGCAATCTCAGCAGCTACTCCACTACTTGTGTAGATGAATCCAGCTTTCAAACACCCACAGCTTCAGACTGTAAGGAGAACAAGTGTGTGTTTGATACAATTTCAAAGCTCAAACTAGCTGCTAGCAGAGTTTACTGGCCAAGGAGGCAAACTAAGTTCCACTAAACACTTTAAAATCAACTTTTTCATAACATTTTCACACAGCTGGGCAGGCAAAAAAAAAATCAAAAACAAAACCAAAACAAACTCGAACAACCAAAATTAACACCCTCTTTCACAAGCATTTGAAGTCCAGAGAGAAAGAAGGGTGCTAAATTACAAATATGATATGACAAAAACCTGCAGTTTGAATACCCTATGATCTTTTTAATTCAGCAACAATCTGCATGACATAATCTGTAAAGCACTGCTAAGTGATTAGACTTCTTTTTATGTGGAAAGCTTCTCCAGGAATCTCTTCTATCTTATAAGGACTCTGATGAATATTGATATTTTCCTAATAACTCCTCACACACACCCCACAGATCCTGGAAGGCACAAGACTCAGCCGCACTTCCTACTCTATGCCCATTACACACCTCTTACTTTCTTTGAAGCAGTAACAATCCCCAGAAGTTTATTAGGACATTCTGATGAAGCACAATTGCTTTTAAGCAAAGCATTACTAAATAAACATTCCAGTGTTAATATTTCTCTAGGGTGGTCTTCCTTTACTTCTGTTTTGTGGATTGATAAAGCCAGTCTGAACAATAGCAACAGCACTGAGTGCTCAGAGATATTAATTCAATTCCAATTGTTTGGAGAGAGAATCCTCTGTTTTAGACCTAGTTTCCTGCTGATACTAAAAAATACTAAAGTCCAGACCTCTCCATCTTCCCCTTTCACTTCTCCCTCCCGCCACCTTCGCTAGCTTTAACGGTGGAAACTAAATGTTAAAGTACAACCTTTAGTTAAAAAATAAATGGGAACTGTGGTGATGTTATGAAACATGGAAACATACCGAACATAAACATGAACTGATCCAAACATATACCTGATCCAGTTACTGGAACTCGGCATCTCCACAGCCACAATCCTAACTCAAGTTAAATTAGAAGGCAAATACCTGCATCTGTGCTATGAGCTCCAGAACTGCTACAGAACAACTGCACCTGCTGTCTGTGCCATGAACATGAAACAGATTATTCTGTCACCCAAAATTATTAAAACCTGGCACTTTATAGGTACCACCTTCCAATTATTTTCTTCTATGCTTTCCCTGTCCCACTTATGTTGCAGATCTACTGAGGTTTTTTGCAACACAGAGGCATTGGGCCGTGTGCTTGATAGGTATACTCTGCATTATTCTCTACTATTTAGATACTACTGATATACCAATACACAAGGCTCGAGAAGTTCCAGGAGGAAAACCAATGTTAAAGCTTTACCTAAATGAGGACAGGGCAGCACAACCTCTCTTCCACGCCCGTTCTTCTCCAGCTAAATCTATTCCTCTTTCTCCGCTCTGCAAAAAGCCGCCCCCTGTACCCGCTGTGAGGCGGCCCGAGCCGGGCGTTGTAGATAACCCATTTCACCAGCCGGGGCCCGGAGCCGCGGCAGGGGCCGCACAGCCCGCCGCTGTTGCGGCTGCCGCCGCTGCTACGAGATGGTGCCTCACAGGGGCTGCTCCGCCAGAGCTGCCTTCCCTCCGCAGCGTACGACCCTTTCCAGCCGCCACCGCAGAAGCCGGGGCCGGATCCGCCGTCCTGCCAACGGGCCCTGCTAGCCGCCGGCCCCCGCCCTCCGCGCCGGCCCGCACCCGTCCCGGCTCTGCCCCGAGGGGCGCCCCCCACCATGCCACCTTCCCCCGCGGCCGCCGGGAACGGGCACGCCGCGGCCGGGGAAGCAGCTCCCAGGCAGCCGAGCCGCCGGCACCGCGCGGGAGAGAAGCTGGGCGGCGGGGGCCCGCACTCACCGGGGAGCAAGGNTTTCCTCGGCCAGCCCCTTTCCCTGGATATAGGAGGAGGAGAGGGAGCGCTATGAGGGTGGAGGGGTGGGTAAGAGGGTGGTACCGAGGTCAAGGCCAGATCTGCTGCGGGCAGAGTCATGGGAAGGACGGGCACTGTGACATGGGCAGCGGTCTGTGGGCTGCGATGTGCCTTGTGCCGGCCGTAAGTGCGCCACGTGCTTACAGCCCGAGCTCAGGCTTCGGAGAAGTCCAGAGGTGCTGTCAGTGAAGCCTGGGCCCGGAAGCGAACAGGTATCGCATATACCTAACACACAGGACTGCATTTTCATCCTCGTGGCAGTGCAATAGGAGTGGGACCTCCTGTTGTTTCTCCTGGCAGGGGGAGAGCTGATTGGCCTGGCTGTTGGCAGAAACAGGCTGTTACTTACAAGCTGGTGAAGATCAATATCATGACGTCAATATTAGAGAATGAGAGTAGAGGACATAATTTACATCACTCGCATAGCTGAGTGCCATGGAGAGTTTATCAGTGTCCAGCATGTTCCCAGTAGAACAATATATGGTTTGAGCCTGAATAACGTTGAGGAATACATTCAGTGCAATGTAGTCGGGGTGCAGCTGCAGTGGGAGCAGAAGCCAGAAGTAAGAAGCTAGAAACTGGCATTGACCTAACAAAGGGCGCAGGACTCTGTAGGATTCTGCAGGACTCTATAGACCAGCTAGGTGAGCAGACACTGAGAGGCATAGCAGGAGCCAATGGTTCAGCTGGAAGACCCCAGACTTTCACATGCTTAGACTGTGAGGGTATAAAAACCCAGGGTTTGCTTTTCTCAGTCTCTCCTTGGAGACACTACCTCGAGCTGTTATTTTGCCACTGCACCACGATTAAACCATTGTAAGAATCCAGGAGCTTGAGACTCTGCCATGGGAAATCTGGGGTCCAGATCTGTTGTGACTGGGTGAGAGTAGGGTGTGTAGGGAGTCAAACAGGGCACTCCTCAGTTACTGGAGCCACCTCTTGTGAAGTGACCTCCGTTCCAGCTCACGTGGTCTGAGTGCGCCTGCCAGAGTGATTCCTGGATGGTCAGACAGCAAACTTTCTGTAGCGATTAAGTAAACTACAAAGTATCTAATTCCAGGAAAATAATTGTATACATAGTAAAGAGGAGTTATGCTTAAGGAATGTAAATATTCTGCAAGTCTTGGTAAGGTCTTGGAGAGCACTGACTAGGAGACATGCTAACAACTGACAGTTGGAGTAAAACAAGATCAGTTATGTTTTGTTTTCACCTGAAGAAAGCTTGGGCTAAGAGGAAACTAAGTTACTTGCTGAGGCTTTGCTGCACAGAAGCAAGACTCATGTGAGAAGTGCTTAACTCTACTTGTAAAGAAGGATGAAACAGAAAGTGCCCATGATGTCTCACCTGGATGTTTGTGGGTTGGATTCCTGCACACTGGCCTGTGCTGACAGATCCTCCCGCCTACATACACTGTCCAGCTGGAACTGTCAGACCAGAAGAAATCAGTGGGAAGGACCCCAAGATCTTGTAAACAAAATACATTGAGTAGGTTTTTGTTTTATTTTTTAACTAAATATGGAAATCCTGGATTTGGCATACCTGCTACTTATTTCACCAGAATAGTTAAGACTTAATAGATAAGTTAATCTACAACATAATTTTTGAGTTTCACCAGAATAGTTAAGACTTAATAGATAAGTTAAAGTACAATATAATTTTTTAGTTATTGCTCAAAATCTCTTCCCAGTTAGCCTGTTTTCTGTTCAGCATAAATACCACATGGAGTAATTCACTTGCACTAAGTTCTTCTTTTAGAATTGTATTGGTTTTTAGAACATACGATTTGCTTTAACAAATGGTTAACATGGAACTGGACATTAATTCATAATTTTGTTTTCAAATCTTTGGCCAGAGAGGTTCCTAAGACTGAGTTTGGCAGAACACAGTTACATTTGTAGTTTGGCTTTTGGCTCTTGAAGGTGGAAGCCCGTCTTTCTACATGACACCACAAAACAGTAGATGATTCTGATGGTCTGAAAAGCCAGAGAATTTCCAAAACTTGATACAGCTTTAAATGTTTCTTTATTTGATAGAAGTTTTTACTTTTGTATATGTTTAATTAATAGTAATAAAACACTTCAAATATGTCCTTCTGTCCTGTCCTGTAATGCTTCTCTGAGTAACTTCCTTTAAAAAGAAAATGTAAAAAATTTTATTTGGTTGTTGTCGTTTCTAACAGAACATACTCCCAAGGCCCATGTGTATCACTAAGTCTTGAATCATGAATAAAATCCTCCATACCTAGATACCAAAGCAATTGCTGCAAAATCTGATTGACCTAAAATCTCTTGGACAAAAAGCAAAGACTAGCAAAAATAGCAGGTCAGCAACAGAAATGGGAAATCCATACATCAGCTCTCCCAGTGAATATCTGCAAGGTTTGTACTTTCTGTTCTGTGGGGAGGAAAGGCCCCTGAAGATGAGAGTAGAAGGGAAGATTTTATATCCTAGAAAGAGAGGCAGAACTGCTTCAGCCTCTACTGGTTCTTTGTAAGGGCACAGAGGTTATCACAGGATTGGAAGAGAGGCTGTTCATTCAAGGGTTTATGGCAATGCTGTCTGAATGTTATTGCTGGTGTTTCTAGCATTTGAACACTTGAGTATTCTTCTTACTGAGGCTGAGTTTACAATAATGTGTCTTATTTAGCACATGACTAAAAATGTGTGGGTTTGCCTTTCTTGCAAGACTGCCAGGAGGTGAGAACTATATTAGATCCATTGTTTGTAAAGAAGAAGTTTACTGAAATGAGTTCTTGGGTTTAGGATCAGATTGCAAGGATGTCCAATAATTTTCTTGGACAATCATGCATTGTGCTAAATCAGGATTAAAGAAAATTATTTTCTGTTCATGCAGTGAAGATGGATGCAAAAAGGAATAACAATGCCTTTCAGTGTTGCAGTCATGTGCATCCTAGAGTGCTTTTAGGGTTTTTTATGAAATTTCACAACAGATGAGGAACTAAGTGTCAGTCCTCCGTCCTTTCAGTCTTAGTGAAATCCATTCCCAAGAAGCTTGGTTAAATATCGGATTCCTTCTGGAGCGTTCTTTGAGGTTATTCATCAATGTCCAGGGAGCACATCATATCTGTTCAATTCCCATCTGACTTCTCTATTGTGTTTCTCAACATACTTCACTCTTTCTGATCCTATCAAGAAGTTACAAATATTTTGAATTCCCAGGAGATGGCTTTCAGTTTATTACAGCCAATAAAGCTTTAACATACAGCAGTAGACTTCAGTGGTGTAGCAATCTTCCCTGCAGACTCAGCTGATCACTGAGGTTGCAGCAATCACAGGGTTGCTGCAATCAGTCTTAAACTGGGCTAGGATAGGGCTGACGGGGAGGCAATAAACTTGAGCTGGCAGCCTAGAGGACCCAGAGCTTTGGAGCTGCCATCAATGAAGTGTCTGCATGTGTCCTGCTTTTCCTGGCTCTCTGTAGTATAATGAAAAGGCCCAATGAGATTTGCTCTGGAGTGCTGTGTCCCCTTAAACAGCACCTAAGGGTACATCATTTAACATACTATGTTCTACAGAACATATGAATTTATGTATTCAAATGCATTCAACACTCAGTAAAAGTATTCCTGACTCCAGGAAGCCATCTGAGAATGAACTGAGGAACTGGTGACATGGTAGCTTGCAAGTTATGGCCTACAGCTTGTTCTGAGTACAGGAAAATATGTTTGGTGGCTTATGAAGGAGTTCATGCTGAGATTGCATTATTAGTCATGACTATTTAAAGCTGTTCAAGTTGTCAGTGTGCCACAGGAGTACAAGTCTGAAAATAGAGAGTTTGACAGCTCACAGAAGACCTCTCAGAAATACCATAGTAGATTCTGGTTATTGAATTAAGTGAGGGCATATGGCATCTCCCTCTTTAATTACAGGACTGTGCATCTGCTCAAGAAAATCCTGTGGTCGGCATATTTTAATAAATATGTTATAATTCGCTTCTGGTCTTAACACTGGTTTGCTTAATTGTCTTTTTTAAAATGAGTCTTCATAAAATTGCAGTAACGTTTATTGAACTTTGGTTTCAGCAGCGAAACAAAGATTTAACTTCTGCCATCTACTGGTTAAACGGGGTTTAGAGGAGGCTCGTTGTCACTCCGACCGGTGAGACGGCATTGACTTGGGAGTTCAGATCGTCTACTTCTACTTTCCCCAGTAGAAACTCACACAAGTGTATTATCAAGGAATAATACTGTTTTCCTGCACAATAAAAGTATTTTTAGACTGTATCACAGGAACTGAAAAAAAGGGACTTGAAGATGGGACTATGTACCCAAAATTAAAGAATAAATTGTCTGAGACAAGTAAAACTTTTCACTGTCAGCACTGCACCTTCAGCACCAGACTATGTCATGTTTTGGACAATTTCTTCCAAAGTACATAATCTATGATCATGCAGTACAGAGCATGAGAAAGATTTAGCCCAGATGAGCTCTGAGGCTACAAGCCAGGCTTTCCTAGAGATGGAGGAATCTCTCCAGCAGCCAGAGGAACATGGGGATCTGGAGCTAAGCATGGCTGCAGAAGTAGAAGCAGCAGCTCCAGGAGAAGGGGAATTGGTCCCCATCTCTGTCCCTGCTTCCAGTGGAAGGATTGTTCTTGTCCCTTTCGAGAGTACTGATATAACTCACAGTTAATGCAGAAGTCTTCGTTGACCACCAGTGTATTTTCCTGAATATCTGGAATAGTGTAGAGGACTTTAACCCAGATTAGATACCTGTGAATGCTCAGTTGAAAACAACCCATATTCAAGATGTTATTTAAACCTTTGTTGTATAGGCAATGTACACAGTAAGCCTGGACTTGTGCTGCTCATAGTTTGTGTTGCAATTGTACTAACACTCCCTTACTGAGCTTGGGACTCTGACACAACATGTTACTAATCTGATACAGCAGGATGAAGTGGAGAGTAAACTAATCCAGAAAGCTGGTAGAAGAAACAAACTCTAGAGCCCAGGCAATTTACAATCTAACACATGGCTAGTCTAAGATAGCAGTTTTCACTTTGCCACTGTACCTGCCAAAAGAACTTGCACACAGTCACTAACCCTTATCTAAGAGACATCTGTTCCCTACTACATGCTTGCTGCATGCATTTGGTGACTGGTAAACATAACAACCTTGGACATTTACTACAGCACTACCTTTTCATTCCCTGTACAGACTAATTGCTTGTAGTTGCTCTGATATCTAGAACTTTGCTAAAAACAACTGACACCTTACAGCAAGCAATGGAAAACACACATTTTGAAAAGAGGTCCATATTTTGTTCTGCCTATACATACACATTTTGCTCAAAGAGCATTAAAGATGCACAAAAGAGCAGTGGGAATTCCTTTGCTGCACTCTAATGGTAGACTGTTTCTGTGTAACATTTTACTTACTGTCACGCCTGAACATGAGTGACTGTTCTTAACTACTTTTCAGTGAAAAATTGGATACTGCCTACTTTTTCCCAAGATGTTTGTACTCACACTTTGCTTTTGGATTCCTCAATTCTCTCACAGCAAATTAACACACTGAATAAAACTGGCAATCACAATTTAAGAATATTCCACTTAGTTGCTTCCAAGGCTTCCTGAACAGAGTAGATCAGACCATCAGATCTACTCTAGCATCAGATCACCTCTGATATGGCACAGTCAGGATGGATGCTTCACCAACATATTTTCCTGCCTCTGAGGGCAGAGAGCAAATGCATTGTGACAGATATACCCTGACTGCTAGTGAAAGTGAGAGCACAGAGCATCTCACAAAAGTTGTCTTTTTTGCCCTTTTGCAAGTAGTTAAATTCTTTGCACACAAATACAGAACAAGGGGATAACTAGCAAAGAATACAGGGGTTGGTGGGCTTTTTTCACCTTGTTTCTGAGCACAACATCTCGATAGCATGAGAGTGGGAAATCCTCTACTACTGCTCGATATGCAAATAGTACCTCTGTCGTTAATCTCTCTTCAGTGAACAGACTGCTTCATTTACCAGAGACCTTAATGAAAAGCTGTGATTGTGTCAAGAGAAAGCTATCCAATGGGATCTTCTATGAAATGTTAACTTGAGTGTTACCAGGCTGTCAGTGCTTCATTTTCATCAGTGAAATCTCATTCACCTTTTTTATTCCTAATGCATTTCAACATTCCAGTGCTTAGACTTCCATAATGTCAGTGGTCTGTGGTAGGAATCCACATGATTCATTGCTATTCTGTCCTGTAGCCAGCCTGCAGGTAGGCCCCTAGATTTAGGATGAGCTTTCAGCTTCTCTCCAGGCCCATCACAGCTTTGGTGCTGGAGGTGCTGGTGTCTGTTCCCATATTGTAATGCACAGGTGCAGGATTACTGTTACCTTAGTGGTGGGCCCATTTTTTCAGCTGGATGCACATTTTTTTGGCTCACGGGGAATTTAAGGACACCAATTCTGCAAAAATAAGGGTCACTGCCACATTTCCTACCTGGCTGACCCTCTGAAATGTCACGCTGCTGCCCAAGTGATCGGTTGCCCTGCACACCTTAAAAATTTCTATCAATGACTGCCTGCTGGTCCTGCCCGGTTATGTCACAGAACACACAAGTAAGTTTTTAATTGTTTTACTTGCAGCATGGATTGGAAAACTCACTTTCTTTCTGAAATCTTGAACTGAATAGCAAAGTTTCATCTGTGTAACAAGGTGATAAAGCAAGTCAACCATCCTGCTGGTAGAATGTGGGGAACTGCTTTAATACTGAACTTGGACCTAACCTAACTTAAGGTTGCTCCTGCTCCAAGGTCCAGAGTCCTCTCTTATTCCACATAATTCAATGAAATAAACACCTACAAAACCAGTGCTTGCAGCAGCATTCACATGAATTATCTTTCCATTAATCAACTGTGGACTGCATTCTACAGAACCCATTTTAGTTACAAACTGTTACAGAACAGAAGAAGGAAATGTAGTGGTAACCAAGGGTAGCAAATGAGGACTTGGCACCTAACAGACCAGTTTTTATTTTTCACATGGAGATACACTGCTGCCCCTCCTGTTTTCCTTATTGTGGAACACAGCAGCTCCAAGTCAGTGCTTTCCTGGCCAGGGAGTGTTCTGTTCAGCTCTACCAGAGGAGAGCAGTGATCTGCTAGTGAGAGGCAGATGGCTTTAGCACAGCATTCCCATTACAGAGGACACCAAGGGTGCACAAAAGAACTGCTGAAGACTGTGCTGGAACCAGCACAATAACATGCCCCTTAGCATCAGCCCAGATGCTGTTCCAAGAGAATACATTGGGGCCTGCAGGTGTAGGGCTATATGGAGTACCAGGTGCCTCTTCCCAGAGGGTGATACTGGGGAGGTTGAGGTCTGGATGAGGTGCAGGGCTTAAGTACAGAGCTGCCTGGTGCAGAAGCTATGGGAGAAGTCAGAACACCACACAGCACCAGGGAGGATGAGCAGGAAGGCAACAGGATCCCTCCAAGGTGGTGCCTGTGCAGAGGTAAGTGCTGGAGCCCTCTGCAGCAGTGATGGGTGCAGGACTCTGGCTTAGTGAACAGCACTTCAGTTTAAGCATCACTGCCAGTCAGCCCTGCTGTGCACACCCAGAGAACTGTGCCAGGCCATTGACTTCTCAGGAACCAAGGAGCCTACACCACAACTTATCAGGACCTAGCAGAACCACCCTGAGCATGACTAGCCAAAACTAAAACTGCTGTGGTTGTACTCCTTTGCCAAGGCAGGTTAACTACAAATCAGCCACATTACACTATAGACATCTGTAGCCCCACCCTGAGGCCATTGAGCTCTCCTGTACAGGAGAGCTATTAAATTACAGGAGAGTATTAAATTACTATTTAATTATCATTCAATAATTGTTAAATTACAATTTTATAATGATTTAATAATGAACAAACCCCGTTAACTCTACAGTGATGTCTTATTTTAAGAATTTATATGCAACAGCTGCCTAAAAGATGGGACAGCTAAAAGGTTATACTGGACTCTGTAGTAGGTTTGGACTTTGGAAGGTGGAAAGATTGAGACTCCCAAGGTGGAAATGTTGGGAGCTTGTGACTCCTAGCAACAGGAGAACGGTTCCTTTTAGTCATTTAGGTATGAACTGAAGGGACTCAGATGCGATACTTAGGAAACAGATAAACAGAAACAAGCTTGGTTGGGAAAGACATCTGAGCCCCTCACTAGGACAGAGCAAGTCATGGTGGCTGGAGACTTTACTTTTGCTGACCTCTCTGTCTCGGAAGATTTGCTGCTTGCTAGGGACTTTGATCTGGGGTGCTTTTGTCAAGTCCTCAGACCATGAGCTCCTGTCATCCATGTGGGCACCAATGACACAGCCAAAGAACCTCATACATAAGCACCCCACTCTAGTCTAGCATATGTGGTATTTCTTTACATTCTTGTTGGTGAAGGAGTAGATCTATCCTGTAAGTCAACAGGTTCTGTCAGGCATAGAAATAAATAATGCTCTATATTCATACATATACACGTATTTTAAAAATGGTGGTTTATATACTGAGTTTCTGATACATTATTAGAGTGTAGAATCACAAATTGCAATGTGGCTATAACAACAAGACCTGACATTTTATTTTCAGAGTGCACAACTCTTACTAAACCTTAACAGAAATCTGTTTTCCATATGTGGGTGTTTCTGCATGTTTTGCACTTCAGAATGCATTAAGCTACTCTTTAAAAGAATTGTTTCATGTTCCCTAGGTCCAGAGACATAACATGACTAAAGAAGTTAAACTGGCAATCCTTTACAACAAACAAATAAATCAAACTCTAGCTGGTTTTTTTGGTTGATTGGTTGGTGTTTTTCTCCCAGAGAAGTTATTCATTACCTCTGAGCAAATACCTTATGTACTCTGTCAGGAAGTTATTTGTCCTAAAATTTAAGAGCTGGAAATAAACTATTAAATATTAAAATCAGCGTCTTTGAAGCACAAATAACTTGCCTGTCATATCACTGCTAGATGGCTGGGTCTAAAATTTCAACCTCTTGACTTTGCTATGTTGTTACACAGTTTTCTTTACTTTCTTTGCTTTCAGCTCTGATACGGCTTATTATTTACTAAGTCTCAGTTTTATTAGCAGAACTAGAGAAACTCCTGAGATAGTAAGCAATGTAAATGCTAAAATAAAATATGAGTTCTGCAGTTATATTTGCTTGTGACAATTGTATCTTCTTTTTTATTAAATACTTACTACTGCTGATTATGATGATTTTGGTGAAATAAAGGTACTTGACAGGGTCTCTGTAGTTTTTTTTTCCTCCAAGAGATGGATGATTTTGAATTGAAGGATTTTCTTTTCTTTTAAGTCTCTGAACCTATGTGGAAAATGTGCATATATTTGAGATAAAAACATTAATATGTAATTTTGTTTAGATTATGCTGTCTAATGTGTTCCTTATTATAACATTTATTTGAAAAGGTATAGTCTATTAATCTGGCTAAATAAAGATTTAGTTAAAAAGGTGAAAGACATACCATATCTTATTGCATAACTTGGAACTGACCCAGAACTTTCTGTTGGCTTTCCATAGCAGGGTTGCTGGTTGCCAACAGCAAGGCACAATCAAAGCACCTCTCCCATATTTTAAATTCTTGGTTCTTAGAAGCCACAATTTATTTTAAAATTTCCTTTTCAACCTCTACATGTGGTTTGTGTCATTCCTCTCTTCCAATTCCTTGTGGTAATGAAGGGAGTTCAGAAAACAGAAGTCAACAATATAGAAGATTCCAGTAATCTAGAAAGGCTTTTGCTTATGTCTCTATGGGATAGGTACCATTGGATTTCACACTTTCACACTTCACCAACATATAAAGAAAACGTTTTATAGAAACAGAAATTTAGCAAGATTATCTGGCATTTGGGAAGCTAATGACTCCCACTCCTGTCATGTGAGTGGATGGATTAAATTTTTAATAGGCCTCTGAGAAACCAGGAAATGGGAAAGCCAGGACAGTCCACTGAAAAACAGCACAGCTCCATCTGCTTTTCACCCACTACTTCCATATTTATACAGTCTTATAAAATCCTCTCTGGATCCCACCGGGATCTGACATAATTCTTTATTTTCAGGCTTTTTTAAAGCTTGCTTACAAATAAATTGCTTAATGAAAGAACTGAGTAACTGAATTTTATCATACTGAGTATCAAGAGAGCTCTGTTATAGTTAATTGTATTTCTTAAAGGATAAAAGCATGATGTGATATTGACACCACACCAAACTTATTTAATCTTGTACATAAATTTGGGATGATGTACCAGAACTTTCATTTCTCAGTTGTATCAAAGGCTCTCTATCTGTCACCGTATATAGCTATTAAGAGTACAGGAAGGTTACAAGAGGTTCAGAAGATCCAAGGTGCAAAGCTTGCTCCATTTACCAAATACACCTCTTCCAAGCCAAGAAACTTGTTAAAATGACCATTTTCCTGTACTGCCAGTCCTGGAGTCGCGTAACTTGAGTTTAGTGAGGTTATAGAATCCAAAGCGCCATAAAATGTTTATCAGGATACAAAAGTTTCAGAGTCCTTATATTTTTTCCTAATCTGGTCTTACTAACCTTGTCAAAACAAAGACAACAGATGCTCAAAGAATTTTGTTTGTTTGCATCTGTGAGGCACTTCTTTATTTAAAAAATGAAGGTATAGCTAAGAAGTGGTAGTTTTACCCTCTTTGTTTCACCTTTCAGTTACATCTGTCGAGAAACAACTACTGGATGAGGAAAAAAACACTTCTAATGAGTTATCACATTTGTGACTGTGACAGGTCCACTAATAATACTTTACCTCACTTTTTTTCTACTGTCAAGGACAGCAGGTGTGCTAAACACATGAAATGGAAAGGATGGCTAGCCTTCAACTACTGCTATACTCCATGGCTGCTGGCAGAAGATGTTTCGGCAGACTTGGCTGAAGAAAAACATTGGATCATTTAGGTTGTTTTGACTGGTCATACAGGTTGCTCAGAGGTGAGATGGGAAGTTAAAGCACAAAAAATTTAGTTCTTGCCCCTGTGTTACAGCTTATAAATATGTATCCGAAGAGTCAGTTGTTAAAAAATAGCCAAAATCTCACACTTCATTTACATCTCAACTATAAAAACTACCATTCTACAGTCTTCTGTCAAAGAAACCCTGTAACTACCTGCCCTGGTAAGTGATTCAGTAATGTATGTAATTATTTGTTAATTGAATGCATTTTCACCTTTTATAAAAAGATTATTTGATTACATCCTTAGGCTTTTGAAACAGTCAGATTCTGATACAATTATAAGGCAGTTTCCCAGATTGTAGGAAAGACTTGTTCACATGAGCTTCAGCTTTCCCAGTCTTGGGCCTCTGACTCTTAAGAGGGGAAGAACTATTAGATCAATACAAAATAAACACATTTCAAGAGGGTAGGTTATGTTGAAAAGAAAGACAGGACAGGTCAATAGAACTTCACTTAACCTGCTCCTCTGCTTGACTGCCTTTAGGGTAAAGAGGTTTCTCCTCAAATCCAGCCTGAACGCCTAGTTTGAAGTTCTGCTCTTTATCTCTTGTCCTCACAGTGTGCGTTCCTTGGTCCATCCTCTTTAAAAACTCTGTGCCAGTACTACGGGGGTGCTCTGAGATCTCCTGGAAACTGTCTCTTCCTCAGGCAGAGTAAGTCCTGCTCCTTCAGCCTTCTCTGCACAGGATAACCCCTAACCATCCTCGTGGTTCTCCACTGAACTTGCTCCAGCAGTTTGTCATGCGTTTCCTTTATGGAGATCAAAACTGATTGACATAGTCTAATATTGTAGTGCTGGGGAGACAGTAATAATCCCTTCTCTCACCTGACTAGCTGTGCTTCTGGACAGCACAGGATGCTGTTGATCCTGGTTGTTGCCAGTGTGTACAGCTGGCTCATTAAAAACCAAAATACTCAGGATCTTTTCTACAGTGCTACCCTGCTGCCTGTCTGCTCATTTGGATGTCAAAGAAGGTGTGTCCCCTGATAGACAATGCCAGTAACAACAATTGACGTGAAAGCTGAGGTACTCAAAAACTTCCTTTGCCACAATCTTCAATGGTAACCCCTCTTCCCACATCTCTTGAGTGGACGGACTGCAGGATGGGGACTCAGGGAGCAAAGTCTCCCACTCCAAGTAAAGATGAGGTTCATGGCCACCTGAAGAACCCGAACATACCTAAACTCTGCAGGAGCCAGTGAGATGCATCCTAGAGTCCTGAGGGAACCAGCTGATGTAATTGCCAAACCACTCTCCATGACATTTGAAAAGTTGTGCCTGTTAGGTGGAGTCCCAGGTGACTGGGAAAGGGAAAACATTGTACCCGTCTTGAAAAAGGGTAGAAAGGAGGACCACTGGAACAACTGACCTGTGGGCATCACCTCTGTGCCAGGGAAGATCAGGGAACAGATCCTGCCTGAAGCTGGGGCTAAGGCATATGGAGGACAAGGATGTGATTTGGGACAGCCAGCAGGGCTTTACCAAGGGCAAGTCTTGCCTGACCAACCTGCAGGCCTTCTATGATGGAGTGACTCCTCTAGTGGACAAGGGAAAGGCAGCAGATGTCATTTATCAGGACTATGGTCTTCCACAATATCCATCTCTCTAAACTGGAGACAGATTGATTTGATAGGTGAACTGCTAACATGGATAAGAAATTGGTGGCAGCCAGAGGGTAGTGGTCAACAAATCTGAGTTCCAGTGGATATCAGTGACCAATAGTATCCCTTAGAGTGTTATTTCATAGGTGAAGTGCACCCTCATCAAATTTGCAGATGACACCAAACCAAGTAGTGAGGCTGACATTCCTGAAGGACAGGATGCCATCCAGAAGCACCTGCACAAGCTTGAGAAGGGGCTCACGGAAATGTCATGAGGATCAACAAGACCAAGGTGCTGCACCTGGGTCAGGACAACCCCCAGCATCAGCACAGGCTGGGGCTGCCCAGATGGAGAGCAGCCCTGTGAGAAGGCCTTGGGGATGCTGGTGGGTGAGAGGCTGGACATGACCCAGCCATGGGCACTCCCAGCCCAGAAAGCCAAACGTGTCCTGGGCTGCATCCAAAGCAATGTGGGCAGCAGGAGAGGGAGGGGATTCTGCCCCTCTGCTCTGCTCTGCTCTGCTCTGCTCTGCTCTGCTCTGCTCTGGTGAGACCCCACCTGGAACCCTGCATCCAGCTCTGGGGTCCCAGCACAGGAAGGACATGGAACTGCTGGAGTGAGTCTAGAGGAGGGGCACCAAGATGGCTGGAGGGAGGGATGATCTCTCCCATAAGGACAGGTGGAGAGACTTGGGATTGTCCAGCCTGGAGAAGAGAAGACACCTAATTGTAGCCTTCCAGTACCAGAGCGGAGCTTGCAAGAGAGCTGGAGAGGGACTTCTTGAAGTCCGCCTCTAGGGACTTTAAGAATAAATAAAGGTGTATTGGCAGAACAAGGAGGAAATGGCTTCAAACTGAGAGTAGGTTTAGATTGGATACTATGAAAAAATTCTATTCTGTGAAGGTGATGAGGCACTGGAAAACATCACCCAGAGATGCTGGGGATGCGCCAGACCTGGATTGGTTCATGATCAGGTTGGATAGGATTTTGAGCAAACTGGTCTAATGAAAGGTGTCCCTGCACACAGCAGAAGAGTTAGACAATTTTTAGGGTTCTTCCAAGCCAAATCAACCTTTTGATTCTATGATATGATTAATTTCTCCTGTCTGTTCCAGTCCCTGTAGATGGCAGGGTAATTACTGTTCCCTCACCTAGGTGTCATGTGCAAACTTGTAATCATTTGACAATACTGTTTTCTGTGACCTTCTCATGATCTTGATAAGCATGCTCAATGCCCAGGTCCCAGGAGAGACCCCTGTAATACTCCTCCCATCATGGGCCTCCAGGCAGAGTTCAAGTATGACCCATTAACTCCTACCTGCTGAGCTCAACCATCCAATCAGTCTTTTACCCATCTAGTTGTCCACCCATGCAGAACCATAATGTTCTACTTTGGATACAAGAATATTGTGGAAGACCAAGTCATAAATCTTGCTGAAGTCAAGGTTACACTAGTGTTCCCTTCTACACAGTTTTACATATTTGTCATGGAAAGCAATCAAGTAGGTCGGGCATCACTGACCATTGTCAAATCTAGTATTGGCTGTTCCTCTCTGTCTTCTTCCCCATGAGCCCAGAAATGTGTTCCAAGAGGGCTATGATTTTTAAGAAGACTAAAGCAAGGATGAGTTGTGGGAGATGGGACCTATCATTATGGGCTTTGACCTTTTCACTGTCTTCAGCCGGCACACATCTTCAAACAAAGGGGCTTCACACTCCTTCCCTCTTCTCTATCCTCCTGTATATCTGGGGCTTCATACAGCTCTGTAGTATCTTAGACATGTTTTCTAAATCGTGTTTGTAGAAGCAATTAGAAGTATTTCAAAGCTTATGTCTGCAACTACTCACTCTTTATCCCATTATAAAAAGTCATATTAGGCTTTCTTTGGTCTTGTAATTATTTCTACTGTTTCTTGAGAAGGTTAAATCCTTGTGATCATAACTACTTTCATATTCACAACACAGACAGGAAATGTAAAGTAAGAGTAATAGAAATTAGAAGATGCTAAGAAATTTTAGAACTCTGCTGTTGGTCTACAGGATGAGAATTTATTACAAAAGAGGTTTATTAAACCAGCTTATTACACCCTTCACCAAAATACAGATAAATCAGAGCCAGGAACAAAAATTTTAACTACCCTTTCTTGTCTTTCATTGCTTAATGGAGGTACCTGGATGTTGTTTTGAGCAGCTCAGTGGAGATTCTCAATAAAAAGCTGAGATCAAAGACCCACTCAGGGAAGTTGAAATGCAGACAGCATACATCTATATACACAAAATCCAAAGTGATAGCCTCCTTTCTTGTCCCATCCTACTCCATCCATAATACTTTACCCAATGTAGTAAGTCAAAGAAACAGAGGTATTCCAGAGACTAGCAACATAGAAACATGCAGGTGTGTAAATATTTTCCAAGCTAGCAACAAGAAGGTTAAGTGAACAAAGGACAAAACCTCGCTGCATTACGGAGGAGGGAGACTTGGCAGAACCCCTCATCTTTTCTCATGAAGTCACAGATGTTGAGTGTAAAGTCAAAACCTATGGCAAATAATTTTATTCTGCCAATGCATCAACACAAAATTTCTTGAGGTGGAGCTTTGTATGCTCTAAAATGGTATGATGATGGGATAGCAACACCTTCCAGATTATATGGCAAAAAACTGGAGGGGTCTTACCTCTGAGTCCAGAGAAGGGCAACGAAGATAGTGAAGGGTCTGGAGCACAAGGTGCGGCTGAGGGAGCTGTGGCTGTTCAGCCGGAGAAAAGGAGGCTCAGGGGTGACCTTATCACTCTCTACAACTCCCCGAGAACAGCTTGTAGCCAGGTCCGTCTATTCTCTGAGGCAGCTAGGGGACAGGAGGGAGAACATATTCTCTGCCTGCGCCAGGGGAGATTTATGACTGGCGCTAGGAGGAGTTTCTCCTCAGAACGCGCGGTCAGACACCGTGCCGGGCTGCCCGGGCAGCTTTGAAGGACAGGCCGGGCGCGGCGCCGAGTGCGGCCGGCAGGGGGCAGCGCGCGCCGCCCGCCGGCGCTGCCGGGGCGCCGCCCCCGNGGGGGCGGAGGAAAAATTGCCTAAACCCACTGCTGATAAAAACACGATTGGTATCAATAAACTGTAGTACTAAAAGCTAATTTTAAAATCTAGTGCAAAACCACAGTACTAAAACACAATACTCAAATACAGCAATAAAAAATAGTGCATTCCATCACAAAAAGAAGTGTCTAATGGTAGTAATCAAAATTCTAGTAAGTCTAATAAGAACAGTCGTAAATTGGAAAAATCAAGTCTGAAAACAACAGTAGTGCTGAAAATTCTGCTCCTATTAAAAATTACAGGAATAAATTTCAATAATAATAATTCCTAACAAAAATAACATAAAATCGGAGATGTGTCACTGCTCACTCCTGTGTGGTGACACCAGTGTGTGCTGTGATCCGGCAGTGCCCCAGCCCATCCTGGGGTGAACCACCAAGTACCCCAGCACCTCAAAGTGGATCCATCTCAGTGGCACCCTTACCTACTAAAATGCCTGATCCCATGGAAAATCTGAGACCTGTGTGGAGTTAGAACCTTTTAAATCTCAGCTCACACCAGGAAGGGGAGAAGGAATTGCTAGGTTGTCTTGCTGGCCTACGCAGCAGCTGAGGTTCTTGGAAGGAACAGAAATAATAACTTGTTCTGATGCAGCAAAATCCACTGGTGTCATAGCAAAAAGAGTGGATCTCTGTGTCCCTCTTTAAAGGAAAACAAACACACCGCCACGAGCAACAAAAAACCCAAACAAAACAGCACAAAACATGATGTCTTCATGAGCATATGCAGTCCAGCTGGCTTGGGTTGCAGCTCCCAGGCCAGGTCCAAAGAGTCAGGTTGTACAAGAGCCTCATTGTTTGGGTGGGTATCTAACAAGACTGTAGGTGTAGAACAAGTACCCTGCAGTTCTTGAAATAGGTCCTGCCTTTTGTCATTGCCAGGGATAAAGAGTGCAGGATTAAGTTAGGTGGAAGCCACGTTCCTGTGTGGTGCAAAGCAAGTCTTGCAAAGATGATTTTATATTTGCTAAAAGTTTTCTGAGAGAAGTGTCACTCTGTCGGCGTACCATAAGTTCATTGCTTATCCTAATAAACAAAAAAAGCCCCAAGCTCATGATACTTATCACAATGAAAACTTCTTTCATTGTGAAAGTGCACAAAGCCAGTCTTCTATGGTCTTTTTTATCACTGACTTTATGGGCGTCACTGAATGCCCATAAAACTGGGCATTCAGGTGCCAGTTTGACAGTTAAAGATTGAAATAATTTTGGTAATGCTAAAAGGTAATGCTAGCAAAATATGAGAGGACCAGAATGTCTCTTTTTTTTTTTTTTTTTCCCAACTCACGTATAACATACCTAAAGCTATTGTATTGCTGCAAATTGCACTTTGGATTTTTTCCTAGTTTTCCACTGCAGTTGATGTTCTGGAACTGTTCTTCCCCTTTGGCTTTTCCAGCAAAATTCTGGATAAGCATCCTTAGCACCACTGCCTAATGACCATATGCTGATGAGGCACTTCAAGCTGCATGGTTGAAGTATCTCCTTTAAAACTACATCTGAAAACTCCACCCCAGACAAGTCACCTCTGTGAGGGGTAATACAAGAGGGAGGAAACACTTTCAGTTTTCATTAGCTCTAGCATTCTTTGTTCAGGGTGTGTAGGAAAACCCTGTAATGGCACCTGGCACATCAGTGTCTCCACTGGATGAAGAATAAGAATTGACTTTTTGGCTTGCTTGGTTTTGTTTGTTTTTTTTTTGTCCTTGCCTCTGTTTCCAACCAGCTATGCTTAGAGTCATGTTTGTCTTCCCAACAACTTACTGCTAAACAGCAAATCTTAAAATCACCTGATGGGTCATTTGCTGCTGTGTCTGCTGTTGTCAAGTTCCAAGTTATTCAATAAATGCTAATATGATTCCTTAAACAGTATTTTCAGTGAATGCCATTTAATAGTTACCTCCTTGTCATATTTACCATAGCTAATGGAGTTTGATCATTGCACTTTAGAAAGTGATAGGTGTGGCATGCTGTTAAAACTAAAAAGTAACCCACCCAGCTATTAGAGAAGGAAACGTTTGCTGTAGACTTGAAAAACATAGTAGATAATTGCTACCTCCTTTTTTTCTCTGCAGAGAGTCTAGGTTTGCAGGTGTCATTGCAGCTATCTTTGGTCTCTATCTTTGATAAACCACCCACAGGCTTCAACATGAAGCCATCAAGGTGCCTTTTTCTAAGTGGGTTTGCAGAGGTTGCTCTTCCAGATCTGTAGGTTCAGGTGTTCAGTCTCCTGATGCTGTTTGTGTTGATATTGCCTGAAGCAGGTTATTATCAAAACAAAAAGTTTCCAATATTTGAAGGGAACCAGGCATGCCCATGGTGTGACTCTGCCA
>VWYO01017606.1:127116-159842 GCA_013400275.1 Rhadina sibilatrix
AGAGGAAAGAAAAAAAAAATAACCAAAAAAGCCCACCTCTTATCTGTCATTAGTTTGAGTAGTTGTAAGGCCTACATGACCTGGATTTGTGTTTTGTGATTGATCTTTAGACCCTTGGAGAATGGCATCTTCTATGTGTGAATCAGTTTCTGTAAACTTAACAGCTGCCCAGTAGACTGGCATGTGTCCATGTGGGTTACATAGCTGTGAAGCAAAAGTACAAGAAAATAGAATGAATTCTCAAAACATTTTGGATTGTGGAGGCCAAGATGGTCCTTAGATTCCAAAAAAATACATGGAAGAGAGATGCTCTGATGCTCTCTCTACCAGGGACAAAGTGTCCTGTATCTAATCTGGTTGTTTAAAAGTAAGATACTGTTTGTTTCCCACTCCGGTTCAGGGCCAGACCTCTGTCACCAGCACTTTGTATGGGATTGAAGATACTCCAAGGGAGAATTGCAGCTGTCTTGCTTAGACTGGCAAGATATTTTTACAAATGAGATTTTATAGGGATTACAGTAGTTTTCCTATGTGGAACAAGTGTCCAGTTGGGTCTGAAGATGTCACTGTATTAAGCGTCTGTGCACCTATTTATTGTCATATCAGTCAATCAGACTTGCTTCTGTGGTTTACGCACATGTTCTCCCTGCCCCGACAAATCTGTTCTCTAAAGAACTATTTTTCTTACCACTTTGCTACCTGTAGCTGTGGCTTCCTTTGATAAGTGTGTGTGTGTATGTGTTATGGAATAAGTGAAGCTTGAACTGTAGCATGAAAACTGCTCTCTTATATTGCTCTTGCTTTCCTAAGCATGGTCATTTAAGTTTTGAGTGGGTTTAAAATTTCCTCAGGCTTGGCAAAGAAGAGGCAGTGTACAGGACTGAGGTTTTGTGCATGTGTATATGCATCTTAAAAATGAAAATTACTAGATATATGAATTCTGTATAAGAAGTGTAAAGAGAGCTCTTACTGGTAGTTCACAGAAGGACCAATTTCATGTACTAAGAGGTAGCTAGCTGATACTTTATTCTGGAGTTTGGGATTAGTTTTAGCCATCAATAAATACATTACTTTATGCAGTGTTTTTATTTTACATAAAACACTTCAAGAAAAAAAAAAATCATGAAGGAATTGTGTATCTGTACAATTTGAGGGTTACAGATATTTCCAGTTCTATAAAACTTTCTAATGTAAACTCAGTTTGGTTTATTTTAGCCAAGGATAAAATGTAGGGGATTTAAGTAATAAGCAAGTTTGAATTGCAAATTTACATTTGTTTAACCATTTTAGGCTTTTAATATCTATATATTTCATTAGAATATTTATGGGAAGCTGCAGTCATGGACTTCTTGACATGTATTTGCGGAGATAGGGTACTTGTCTTGATATGAAGGCTCTAAGTCAAATAAGATTTTGGGAAACAACATCTTTGTTTTCTGGTTTTGTTTTTGGAGGAGGAGTTGAGGGAACTTTGGAGGGGTAAAAATTACTTGTTTTAGACTTCTAAGCAGAACTTCCAAACTTATTCCAAGCTATATAGCTTGTATAAAGCTTTTTTTCTCTTAATTTGATTTAGATTTTGGCTGACAACACCACAGCTTTTCCAGAATAAAATGTAAACTGTAGATCTGAGTTACATTTATGCTGTAAATCTCAGATTTGGCAGGACAGCCAGAAAGCTGCTGTGATTTATATGGGCATGTCCCAGATAAGGACAAGCCATGTTTTTCCTTGTTGATTTAGGAGAGCCTAGAGATGTTCTGTCTGAATTTGCAGCAGTCTTCAGATGCATATTTTGGAAAAATTTTGTATGCAGTCTATTAAATTTAAAGGCTGTTCTAAGAAAATAGAGCCAGATAGGGAATGCGTGTTAAAACTGGGAGTTTGTTGAGTTATGGAAGTAGTAGCAGGGAATAAGGGGGCAAGGGGCAAAATCCTTAGACTCTCATTCTTTCTAGTTATGTTGTTGAGACAGACACGTGAAACTTCTGGACCCTACAGGTTTCATTCAGATCTGTTTTGAAGGAAGTGAGTGATATATGAAATTCCTTCAAGAGTCTTAATGCTTGCAGTTCAAAAGGAAAAACATATTCTTCCTTCTTGTGGTGAGCTTCGCTTGCTTTTGGTGCATTTTGAACTAAAAATAAAAGTTGCAAAAAGGTAAAACCACAATATAATTTTGCTTCTATCCTCCAATCAGTTTGTATTTTCAAGATTCTGCTGCCTTTATTCTTCAGTGGTTTTCTTGTCAGTGGTGGGGCCTTTCTGTGCAACAAGATTTTTGGTGCTAAGATATTTGAGTGAATGTGACTTTGCTGCATTTAAAACTTAGATGAAGCAAACAAAGACTGTCAAAAAATGAGGAAAAAACCTCCAAAAACACCCTCAAAAACTTCCACAAAATAAAACCTTACAGAAACTTGGCTCAGTTAAGATGATATACATGTTGAGAAAAATGTTAGGAGCATTGACTGACACATTGAAAAAATGCAATTTACTGGTCTGGATTTGAAGGATAATCCATTTCATACTGAAGAGAATTCATGCTTTTCCTTGCCTCTTCTGACAGTGCCTCAGAGGAAAATATTTCTGTCACCATCAGTGATGCAGAGAAAAGGACAGGGTGTTTTGTGAAAATGCACACAGGTTTTGTAGCTGGAAGCTATAGTTTGTGTTGATAGCATTAGCCCAGATTTCAGTCCAGAAACTCAATTAGGTAGTAAATAACTTACTGCAGAAAGTGCTAAAGCCTGTAATCCAATACCAAGCCTTGCACAGCACTTTCATATATCATCTGTGTTACTGCCTCAGTCTGATTTGTTGAGCAGTGAGAAAAGCACTAAGGAAGGTGCTCATCAACCCTTCATGGTGTGAATTGGCTGTGGCTGGTGGTCTGCAGGTTCTCTTTCTAGATGATCATTTATCAAATATACCTTAGACATAGTATGTTCAGGTGTTTCTCAGCCATCTTCGAGGGTAGTACCCTGGGCTTCTTTTAATCTTGCACAAAATTTTTCAGTCTTCCTCCGGTAAGTTTCCCACATACCATAGTTCTTGCTGCCCTGTGCTAAGGATCTAAAAAAATTTATTCTTTCATGCAGTTGTGTGGGTGATAAATGCGTGACTAGTTATTTCTTTGGGGTAAATGGACAGTAAACTCTAAGGCTTTGTCCATAAAACTGAGCCTTTTAACAGCATTTTGTTTAAAACTTGTGCAGCATTTCAGTCAGAAGTGACCTCAGTACTTAATGGGTAAAGAAGCAGTTGCCTGTTCTGATTTTCGGTGATGTTTGTGTCCATTTGCTGGGTGCTAATGCACTTCCTGCTTCAGGTTTCCTTTCTTTTTGGAAACTAGTACATTTTGATAACACTTCCCTTTGCTCTAGAGATGGCATGTGTTCCTTCTTTATAGATGTAGAAGTCTGTATTAACATGGTTTGCTTGCACATCTCTGTCTGGTTACTCAGTCCTCCTTGAGTTTAGTGCTCAGCTAGTTTTTCTGGGGGTGATATTAGTTGTATTTCTATGTTTCCATGACAATGTTAGTTATATCCTGGATTTTCCATGTGAAATAACCCTGTTAAACAATCACTTTCCATTGACAATTGCTTTACAGCAGGGACCATGCTATATTCAATAGACATTACTTACCTAGTTATAATTGTAACTCAAGGGGGGGCCTCCTACATTTACTGCCAGGGGGAATAGTATGCAAGGTTTTTACTTCTGATTCTCCTCTTGTCAGTTTGTAACAAACATTTCTGTTGATTCCACCCACCATCACCAACCATACTTGCTATTATAAATCCAGGGATAAGAAACTCTGCCTCATTTTTCCCTCTAGACATGATGCCTTTGGTGGCCTTTTTCTCCTTTTTTGATTACATGCTGTTTATAACTTGTCCATAATATTGCTTTGCTTCTTAGTGTTCCATAGAAAGCCAGTTTTCTTCCTGATTTTGGAGCACCCTTCTCAGGTGGCAGCTCTGAATTTTCATTGAACCACACCGTCCCTGGATGACCTTTACTTTTTGGTTATGTCACTAGTTTCTTCCAGAGGTGTTTCTGAGTCTGAATTTCATTAGCTCAGACTGACTTAGTTCTGGGTTATTTGTTGTTCAATTAGATCCATCCTGAGCTGGCTCTTGAAAGTACCTTTAGTGAAACTGCTTTTGCAATACTTACAGAAAACAGGTGACTACGTTACTTAAATATGTTTAATTTGACTCAGCTCCAGTGGGGAAAGAGCAGAGTGCGTGTATAGTGTATACACCTTTGTAAAGGATTAAACAATACATGCTGATCAGCTCCTGTTCTTTTTGCATTTCCCCCCCCCCCTCCCCCCAACCTTTTTATTTAATGGTAACTTTCAGTTTGTGAGAAGCCTGTTAGGAAACACTCCCAAGGAAGAGAGTGAAACCTAATGGGTGTGTATCACAGTGTGATAAGGAACACATTGGAAGCACAATTCTTTTTTTTTCTAAGTGTGCCACCACAGTATTCTTCCTTATTGTTGCCTACTGTTGTATCACTTATGGAGGTTTGTTATTCAGTACAGTCAACCCCTCAACCCCTGTTCACTTCCTGTTCTTATTTAAGTATTTTTATTTGCTTGGATCTAGGAGAATGGAGGTGGGGGTGTGTATATTCATACATATATATATTCACATATATTTGTATGACTTTGTTGCTTTCTTTCCTGTTTGAAATTGAATATCAGTGATTTACTTGGAAATATGTTTAGGGTTATTAATGTGGTGTGCTGGTGTAACTCACCAGCTTGGCTTCTTTTTAAATAGCAGTTGTATGATATAGTTGTCATGGCACTTACTGTGTAAGTAAATGTAAAAATAACATTTTTTAAGATGTATAACATTAAGATCAATAACATTGTTTAAGATCTAAAACAGCTAACAGAATAAACAATGCTGTGTTTGACCACAATTTTATCCATCCCTAGAGGTTTTACATACACACTACTAGAGACACTCTGAATATTTAGTTAAACAGATTTTCTTGCAAGAGATTATTCAATAATTTGAATTTCATGGGTTGAAATAGGAGCATTGTGTTGTTCTGGAGGGTAGTATTAGGTCATGGTGGCTAGGAAATATGACATCCAGTTTAAGTGAAGGAATGCATAGAAAAAAAATCTCAGTTCTCATTGCTTTTTTTTCTGCTTGGCAGATTGTGTCACTTTTTAGTGTCTTGGTTTGCTGTGCTATAATTCAGAAAATAAGTCTTTCCTTTCTGTGCAATATTTTCTCTGCAGAATTTGAAAACAATAACTGGTACACCTTGTTAACCAGTGAATATAAGAAATAATCCACTAACTAGTTCCTTAAGTAATTTAAGCAAAAATACTTCCTCAGTGCTGAAACCATTATGTGGTTGGGATCTTTGCCTGGGATCATCATTAGTACAAGAAAATTGGTAGGATTCCTCCAAGCATGAAGATTCCATAAGGGAAGGCTCTGAACATAAAGTGAAAAAACTGATCATATTTGAGACTGTGGATGCTTTCAGAATAAAAAAGGATTTTTGTGAGATGACAGATTTTCTTCAGAATCTAGTTAGGATGGCAGAGTGAGTGTAAATCATCACACATACAAATTTTCATAGGAAACTGATTAGGACTAGCAATCCTGGAATGTATCTGCTATAAAAAGAATCTCTTAGAATTAAACAAATGTGTGGACTGAGCAACAAACTAGGAGAAACTGCTTTTTCACATTCAACGTCTTCTCAAAACAGTATTGATACAGAGTGATAGTGGAAAAGCTGATTTAAAAAATTTTAGATATTCAAATATTCACATAATTTAAAACTCTCAAGACACTTTTTCAGGTTGTTGCCCAGATTTTGGGTGGATACTGTTGGATGTCCCAGTGGCATAATACAACACTGGAACGGTTGTGCCTGGCAGGTGTGCACATGAGGCATGAGCAGAGTGTCTGCCCTCACTGCTGACAGTTATCATTGGTAGTAATACAGCCCTTTCAAAAAGGAGTCACAATTCTTTTGTCTTAGAAGGGGTTGAAAATGGTGCTTGCAATTATGTTTGATGTTCCAACTCTCTGCCTGGATGCTGGGCTGACTTGATTCTGTAAGCTGAAGATGCTGAGTGAGAAACTGAACGCGTGTTCCAAGACGAGAAGGTGTGAAAGAAGAGATGTAACCTTAAACAAAAGGAACTTAGAAGATTCCTGTTTCAATTTCTGTGCAGAAATCAAGTACAGACTTACATGTTCGTATATGAAGGTGTTAACTAACAGCAGCTAGGACTATTAGGCCTTGGTTGCCGAATCCTTTTTTAAAAAATAGGCTAAAGTAGCAGGTTAAAATACTATAATGTTAAAAAACACTATTCAAAACAGCCAAATATCATTGTACCCATTTTGGTTTTGACCTCTGTTATACTGTTCCTATTATATTCTCTTTGCTCTAGAATAGCTCCTGTCTGGCAAATGCCTAGAGATTTCTTGATGCTATTGTGTTTTTTATTCAAGCACTTTTTCTTCATCTTAACCAAATAGATTATTTAAAAGCAAATCTATAAGATAATGGATATATATTACATTTCTTCAGTTCTGCTTTCTCATTTTTACTTTTGCTCAGTGTAACTTTTTTCTTAAATATGCTGTCCTGAGAAGCATTAAGAATCTTTCAGTATGTGTTGATAATTTATGTACATAATTTAATAGCTGATTATGCTACATAGTAAATTAAGATCAAGTGCTACAAGAACTTTGTCTGGTCAATTGAAAAGATGACACCAAACAACACTAAACTGAAATGAATATATGAGCCTTGATATAATTTGGTCCCTCTTTGGGAAAGATTTATAGCTTTTCAGGGATAGATTTTGAATTTTAGTGTTTATGAACAGAGTCATTTTATCTTGGAAGTTCTGGTGTACTTGCCAATGGTATATATAACTTATGCTGCAGGCTTCTGATCTCCAGATAGATATAAACAGTCATCTTCTATGAATTTTGTATGATCTTACACATGTGAGACTGTTGCTTTAATTCGGGATAAATATAGTCTTCTATCTCATCAATGAATCAAGCCTAAGTGGTGGAACTAAAATCCTCTCTTAAAAAGGAATCTTTCCAAAATGCTTGAAGTGAATAAAATTAAGAATCAGGATTAAAAAAAAAATAAACACGGAGATCAGCACTTTCAGTTTGCTTTTTGGAAATAGTGAGCCATGTGAGTGTTTTGTTTTCCTGGTTCACCACTGTTTGAATCATTTGCCTTTAGTTTCTGACCGTGTCAATAGCTTTGTAGTAACCACACTGGAGAAAATACTGAATGTACTTACCCAGTTGGCACAGGATTCTGGTTTTTTGCTTTCTGCATTTTTCCCTTTATTCTTTCCAGTTCTGAGGTTTTTTCACTGAAATCCTATACTTTTATACGCTTCTGAGTGTGATGCAACTTGTAAATGTAGCCCCATAGGAATGACAAGTAAAGGTTGCCATAGCAGCTCTGGGGTATGTTGGTTTTTTCCTTGTTTTGTGTTGCTAGGAGGTGTTGGGATGCCTTAGATAATGCAGAGATTACCCAAATTAAAAGTGGAAGAAAATTTATTATGGGGTTATGTACATTAATAATGAGACCTTTGTTTTAATTGTATCCAGCTTTTCTTGAAAAATTATAACTGTGCTGTGGAGGTGTGTGGGTGTTTCTGTAGCTAAGCCTAGCAGTGATTTTTCTTCTAGTATCTTCAGGATTTTTATTATATTTTTATGTTCTATGTTCAGTTTTTAAGAGGCGGAAGAGGGATTGCAAACCTCCTGTCTGCTAGTTATATCACTGAGTAGAAAAGACTGGGTTTGTGTGAAATACTGCCTGGCTCTCCTTGGTCCAGTCAACATCTTATGTGTGTTTTGGAGGGAATTCTCAGTTTCCCCCACTGCTAAGACCGCAGAGCTGACTCACTGAGTCAGTGTGTGCATGGGATACATGTGGGGTTTACTCTGTGTGTCACTAGTGATATGCCCCGTAGGTGCAGAACTGGTGTGTATTACTGCTGGTGTGTAGCCTGTTATGTTGAGAATGTCTCCAAGTCTTTGGGTACTGTGAGTGTGTCCAGGCAACTGTGTCAATATCACACTATTCTCCCAAAATTCTGTCATAGCTTATTAAGTCCTACTAAGCATTAAGTCCAGCAAATATCCACCCTGCTTATTTACGTGTAATTTGAATTCTTCTTTTTCAAAGTTGGAGATGTGCTACTGTTACTTCCCTTTCATATGTGTGGAGTCATTTCAGCATAGGTATGTCTAGTCTAGCAGGAGTGTCAAGAGGACCCTTTTTTTTTTGTAGAAGACATCTGTGTTGTTATGAGGAGGATGACATTGACATGGCAGTGTGTGGATTTATTTGTGCTGTACTGGGTAGCGAGTGGTAGTGGTGCAGGAGGCCACATGTGAGGGCTGGAACCTTGCAGTGTTCATGCAGGGTGCCTAGGTGTGATCACCTCATGAAGCCAGCAAGTCTAAGGGCAAGGTGCTGCAACTGGCTAGGGGCAATCCCTTCTCCCAGTACAGACTGGGAGAAGTCAGTTGACAACAGCCCTGTGGGGAAGGACTTGAGAGTTGTCATGGATGAAAAGATGAACTCAATCTGGTAATGCCAGAACCAAGCACATCCTAGACTGCATCCAAAGCAGTGTGGCTAGAAGGTCAAGGTAGGTGATTCTCTTCCTTTACTCTGCCCCTGTGAGACTCCACCTAGAACACTACATCCAGCTTGGGATCCTCAGCACAAGAAAGACATGGACCTCTTAAAGTGTGTCCAGAGGAGGGTCATGAAGATGATTGTAGGGATGGAGTACTTCTGCAATAAAGACTGAGAGCTGGGTTTTTCAGCCTAGAAAAAAGAAGGCTTTCAGTAGCTTAAGAGGAGGTTATAAAAAGGAGGAAGAGGGACTTTTTATATGGGCAGACAGTGACAGGAAAAGAGACAATGATTTTAAACTGAAAGAGTGCATCTTTAGATTAGATGTTAGGAAGAATTTCTTTGCCCAGAGGCTAGAACAGATGGCCCAGAGAAACTGTGAATGCCTCATTTCTGAAGATGTCCAAGGCCGGGCTGAATGGTCTGCTGAGCAACCTGGTATGGTGAATGGCAGGAATACTTGAAACTACATGATCTTCAAGGTGCCTTTCAGCACTAACCATTCTATGATTCTGTGATGAAGTTTTTGTTGCAGGGATGCTTGCAGTAAATGTCAAATTATTTGAGTGCATTTTCCTTTAAACTGAGAGCTGGATCAGTCGTCCTTGTAATATATAGCTCTTTGTTTTGACCAGTAGCTGTATGGCAGCTGGACAGTGCTGATAAACAATTGACAAAGTTTCTCTTTGTAAGGCATCACCCTGAAAACAGTGACTTGGACAAGCAGTTGCAGAAAACAGCTGCAGGGAGGTAGGCATTTATGACACTGGTGCGCATGCCCTGCAGTAGGTGCTTCTGTGGTCCAGCTGGATCTTCCTTGTTTTTCTGGTTTTAACCATTATGTGTTTCTCTGCCCCTTGTGTCCAATTTCATTTACACATGCTGCCGAGCTGACACCTCTTTGCTCCAGCCACTGGGGTTCAGTTGATTGCATGGGCAGTCTGCAGCAAAAGACATAAGAGGCACCAGCTTAAGAGACAGGAGAAATTTCTGATTGCTAAATGGTCTTCAAGAGGCTTTTAGTGGTATCTGGTACTTGATTTTCTTATCCCTGCGGCATGTTGCTGAAACTATGAGTTGGGTGTCATTGCAGGACCTTCTTCTTTGAAGGTTTTTAGGATCTATAGCCTTTCACTGTGTGTGCAGGGAGTGTGATCAGAGGTTTTTATGTTAACCTTTGAATTGGCTTGACACTTTCCAGCTGTATAAAGGCTGCAGTCTGGAAAACCTGGGAAAAAGCCACAACTGTGTTACATGATCTTGCATCTGGCTTGTGTGGGCAACCTTCATCCTTTTGCCTGTACAAAAGAGCTGCTTGAGTGCTATATTCTTTGCTCTCAGACAAACAGATTTCTGTGGTTCAGAGACAATTTCTTTTTGGACTCCTGCCTTCAGCATCCCCGAAGACTGCTGATAGCTGCTATGATTGGGAGCCTGCTGGGAGAAGAGTCATAGCCAATGGTCTATTGCTGTTACATTGTTGGTGGCAAAAACTGCGTCCCTGCAGGCTCCCTGTGCAACTTAACATTATTAGTGGGAGGCCTCTTCCTCTGAAGGATCTCTTTTATTGGAGTTGTCAGGAGATGAATTGCTGAATTCTCCCCTGATGTTGTAGCCCTCTTGGAGATTTTTTGTTTTCCATCAGTGGACCAGCAACTTGTCCCACGGCACTGTCCTATCTTTGGCCTAATCTTCAAGAAAATAGAGGGTGTTGGTGCTTTCTGCTGATGGCCGTTTGAGACTAGTCATTTTCCATCTCTCTGAAGAAGAAAACACTCTTAATATTTGGGGCCTGTTCAGTAACTAAAACTGCATGCCTCTGAAATTCTGTGTTCACCCTAATTTCACTGGTGGGAAGTCTGACCCAGCTGTCTTTCAAGAGGAAAAAAAGTAAAGTCTATGCAGAGCTTGCCTCTCTCATAAAATTTCGCAGAACAGAGTCACAAAATAGTTTGGGTTGGAAATGCTCTTAAAAATTATCCTAGCCCAACACCCCACTCCCACACATCCCATCCAATAAGCAGGACATTCTCAACTAGATCAGGTTGCTCAAAGTCCTCGTCAACCTGACCATGAATGTTCCCAGAGATAGGGCATCTGCCAGCTCTCCAGATGATCTATGCCAGTGTTTCACCACCCCTATCAATCATACCAAATTTATTCTTTACATCCAGTTCAAATCTACCTTCTTCTAGTTTAAAAGTATTACCTCTTGTCCTCTTGCAATGGACCCTGCTATCTTCCTTATACGCCCCATTTAAGTACTAAAAATCTGCACTAAGATCTTCCTGGACACGTTCCAGGCTGAATAATCCCAAGCCTCTCAAAGGAGAGGTGCTCTGATAATGTCTGTGACCCTTCTTTAAAACCTGGTCAAATGTATCCATTCTTTCCTATGCTGAGAATCTCAGAGCTAGATGCAGTGCTCCAGGCAGGGTCTCATGAGAGCAGGGTAAAGGTGCAGAATCACCTCCTTGGCCCTGCTGGCCATGTGTTCTCAGCTTTTTATCCACCAACATCCCCAAGTACTTCTCAGCAGGGCTGCCCTCTTTCTTTTCACACCTCTATATTCATCTGGGCTGTATCCTTACTGGCCATACTGTACAGACTGGAAAGAGAGTGGACTGCAGCATCTTAAGTGGAGTGGATAGACTCCTCTTCTGTGTATAGACACAGCTGGTAGGTTTGGAACCCAGATAAAAAGCAACAGGTAGGATGTCTAGATTTTCTGATGGCTGTGGTTATCATCTAGAAAAGCCTCTTGATCAAATGGAGATGGCTGGTTTTGCTACTGTGGTATAACTTCTTTGTGCAGCTGTTTTCTCCTTGGAGTGCGAAGCCTTGGTGGGACTGAGCATATAGTGAAGGTGCCTTTGTCTCTAGCTGTTGGTGCTCTGGCTCTTCCTGCTTAGCAGGATCTAAGAAACCTTCTCTGGGTAGAGTCAGAAAATGAGAGGATGGAGGGGATTCTGTTTTGGCAGGTGAAGTTCCTTTAGTTCATTTGTCAGCACTTGTTTTACAGTACCAGAAGGATGGATAAGCAAGATACCTTGTTTCAGGCTTCAGAATATTTACAGCTTTAGGCATGAGAAAGTGAGAAGTGCTGAGGTAGCCCAGGTGCTTTGTTAGGCTACTACAATTCAAGCAAACCTACTATAACCAAATGATTGATAGTTCAAATCTATCACTGAACTTAATCTGTTTCCTTAATAAGTAGCTTGTCTTATTTTCACTTGTCTTGTTACTTTGTTATTTTCTACCACCATACCTGAAATACAAATGAATAAGAATTCATATGTGCTGCCTTGAAGTTATAGAGCTCAAATACTACAAAAACTGGTTGGGTTTTTTTGATCATCTGTACCTATAAAGAGAAGGTGTTCTCATGCAGATAATTCTGGAAATGTAAAGTGCAAGGCAATTCACATTGTGTGGAGGCAAACTGCATTTTTATCAGGGTATATACTGGTATCTCTATTTAAAGCAGAAGCAGTATGACTGGCTAGTTGATAAGACCAGAGAATCCTGGAGAGAGGAAAGAGCTGTTAAATACAGGTGATCTATAAGGATACTCAGCAGGTGTCTGGAAAACTTTAAGAAGGTTTTCATTTGGATTTTCTGAGGAAGAGTATTACAAGTGTGGTTTCATTGAACTTTAAGACAAGCAAAAGCCTGAAGTTTCTCACCACAGTGAGAGAGGAGGGTCTTTTTAATGCTTCACTTCTTAAAGATTTCACAGATTTTTCCATTCCTCTCTCACCATTGTTTGAAATGTTCTGGGAAGACCAAAGCTTCTAGTGACAGCTTTTCTGGTGACATTTAGCAAGCATTGCACAACAGACTTCTAAACTTAAACTAGGCTGTGTTTTTGTTTGAGAGAGCACACCAACATTGCATACAGGTCTTTGCATGTTTCTGCTGAATTGGGAAATAAGCTGGTGAAGTCCATGTACTGCATCCAGCATTCCTTTCAGTGAATAGTCACAGTATTCAGACTGGCCTGTGGTCACAGTTGTAAACAAAAAAGCTAAATGCGTCTGTGTTACAAGAGAAAAGTAGCTCAAAGCTGTGTAACAAATGTAAAAGTTGAGTCCCACAAACCTCCAGTAAAAGGAAAGTGTTGCTTTTAAGTTACTCATGAAAATAGTGACTCCTCCACCAGCTTGAGTGATCCTGTCTGGATAAGCAGTCTGGTAAGTGGTTTTGATATAATTTAAGAACATTGTGATAGAAAAAATAAAAGTATTTTTCTCCAATCTGTGACTAATTAGCCCATGGGCATTTTCTGAAAGCTATTGTCTTTTTGCTCTCAATGGATCTCTTCAGTGAATGCAAAGACTGTCCTGCTGAACAAAACAAGCCTGCTTGCGCACCAAGGACAACTTCAGAAGGCAGTGATAAAGCCATTGAAGGAGAGAGGCGGATTAAACACATATTTTGGCTTCTGTTATGTCAGGCACATGCTATGGGAAGAGCAGGCAAAGCAGAGGAAATAACCTACTTGGTTTTGACCAAAATAAACCTTTGTTTTGAAAGAGTTATATTGACTTAGGCTGAATTGTCTTGGTGCTGATATGCCCTTTAAGTCCCACTGATTCATTGTTTGGAAAGTAGAGACTGTTATTGTTGTCTTGCGTAACAGCTTTGAAGCTTTTGGTTTACTCCCTGGCTTTGCTAGATTTCTCGTTTGTTTTCTCTGTCTGTCTACAGGCAGCTGTCCTTCCTCCTTCCGTCTTTTAAGGATGCTGCAGTAGCTGTGCCTCCTGCAGTGGCCATCTTTGCCTTTGTGTGCATGGGGGACTTTTATTAACTGATCTGGGCAAACTAATTCTTCCATGTTCATCACTTCTGTACCTGTCTTCCTTCCCCAAGCACTTGTTGACAGCTTCTTTATATAAGCCAATGATGCAGTTTCATGCCTATGAGTCCTGGCAGAACCAAGGTAGAAGCTATGACATCTCTGTGAATGATGGCAAACAAAATGGGAATTTTGGAAGTCCTACCAGGTTCTGCAGTAAAGCGGTTTGGTTTCGTGATCCACCAGAAGGCAGAGGGCTCTACTATGTTTCAGGGCAACCCTGGGGATATTAGCTGGACTGAGCAAGTATTTACATCTTCTTCCTGAATTAGAGGGACAATAAAAGAACATCTTGTTTTCTCATATTCTAGCAGTGATTGACAGTGCTCTTAAAAAAAGCTGTTTTTTCAGTTGCTGAGCACTATCTTGTTTTGTTTGAGGTTTTGTTTTTTCAGTGAGGGGAGGGGTGAGAATGACTACTTGAAAGACTGCAGTGTAGGCAAATTCAAATACTTCCTCTTGTTCTGGATTGTTGAATGCCTTATATTAGTTGGTGACATAGGGAACAAAGATTTATAATAATTGCATCTGTTCAAAAGAAATATTTATATTGCTAGAAGTACTGATGGCTGTCTGTTCAAAGCACTAAGCTGTACAGAAAGCCTGGCAATGCTTTAAGGGTTTAGTTTTACCCTTAATTGGTTATTTTGTTTTGATAAAAGCAAGGCTTATGCTACATAATGAAATTTATAATCTGGTGTGTTGACTTGAAGTTAAAAATCTTTGGCTGTGGTAAATTGTTATACTTTAGCAAACTGAAAGTAGTCATGCTGATTTACAGCAGGTGAGAATCTGACCTTAAGTCTTCAGACTGTGTAGTCAGATGTAGTTGCAGCACACTTTTAACAGTAATGTTCTCTTTACTGGAGCTACTGAAAAAGAAAATTACTGGAAGTACTGAAAAGAAAATCGGTAGCCTATGCTGGAATGAATTACCCCTCTGGAGTAAATGGTGAGAGCTGTTATTCTCTCTGTAGTACCTGTTGCATTTAAAGGATAGCCATGCTTGCTATGAAGCGCAAGGCTTGAAACTGCGCTGCACATCCTTCTGCCTGGAGGAGACTGCTGCCAAGCTTCATTTGTTGCAGAGGTTGCTGCTCTGTTGCACCAGGTAAGTGGGAAGGTAAAAAATGCCTATGCTGTCACCTTCCCAGGGGGTCCACTGCATCCCAGCAGTTCTCTGGGAAACAAAAACTAAATCCTACTCTTGGTACTTGTCACTCTGGAGTTCACAGCCATAACACAGTTGGCTCTTGGAACCACCTGCTAGCAGTGCAGGCTCTGGCCAAAGCTACCACAAGATACATGTCCTTTTGCCACCTGTAGGAAGCTGGACTTCTTGTGTACCCTTTTGTGGCAATCAGAGTTTGGAGCAGTTGTGGCTTGCTGCAGTCTCATTACAGCTAAGTCTGTAAATGTGTGGTGGGAAGTGCTAAGGGGCACGGTTCTGTCTTTCCAGAGACCTGTCAGTCTTTGATTGGCAGGAAACGTTGCATCTTGCGGCTGGGCCTTGTTCAGCTGAAAAAAGGGCATGACTACAGATGAGTTTCATTTGATGTGTGAAGTACTTAAAGGGTGAAGGCTGTCATATGAAAAAAGGAGGATAGAGATTCTTGGGGTGTGGAAGTTTACTCGTGATTAGAGAGACACTTCAGAGTAAGAGTTAAGTTACAGTGTAGATACCTGATGAGGTCTTGGTACATATTTCTCCATCCTTTGCTTCATCTTTTTTTAAAAATAGCCTTTTTAAGATGATGTATTTAGAAAGAGATAATCTATAACAGTTGCAGACATCTGTTGTTGAAAAAAACCAAATTGTTCAATATTTAATCTGGTATAAACTTTATTTTATTTCATCCCATAAAATTTTCATATGCTTAGGAAGATATAAACAACGTTCCCCTGGCCACCCAAGTCTAGTGCCAAAATAAGTTGGTAACCATAACCACAGCCTTTTCTTAGCCTTGCTTTTCTGAGCATCTTAGTAGAAAACAGAAATAAACAAAGATATTGTGCATGGAAGGTTCCCCCTGGAAATGAAAGTTGGCATTCACAATGTGTGAAATGCTAAAATAAACATGCCGACTGCGTGCCTGGGTCTGGGTGTCAGATAAAAGCGATAGAGGGAAGCAGTGAACTCAGTCAGGGCTGCACATGGATTTGTGGCAGTGTGGGGGAATTGTGCTACACAACTCTTCCATTAACAGTCCACAACCTCCTCTATAAAGGCCGGTAGTGAGATGAGATCTCACGCTGACACCAGCTGCTGAGGATTACAGAAGTATATTTCAGTATATCATTTTATTGCTTGGGGTGATTGAATGTAAAGTGATGGTTATGAAAGGGAGGAAAAGTTCTCTTACAAGCTGCTGAGTCTTTAGTCAGCTTTTACAGATAGTCAGGAAAGGATCTTAGAGTTGTAATGGTGCATCCAGGGAAATACGTGCCCATTGTGTAATTGTCAAAAAAAGGCAGCTTGAATGCTAGACGTTATTAGGAAAAGACTGGGGAGGAGTGGCACAAAAGCCACCTCTGTGCCGTAGTATCAGATCAGCATGCTGGTTCTCTTTGCAGTGGCTGAGCTGCTGCAATGTCTGTAGGTGTCTGATGGAGCATTAGATCTTGAACATGATGTTTTCCTTTCTCTCTTTTATTTTAGACCCCTTGTAATTCTTTCATGTAATCTATGTACATTTATAGAGCTTTTTGTAGAGGACTGTAGAGATTTTCCATTTATGTAATACTCCTACATGTATCAGGCCATCCGTTCTAGTAAATTCTCCAAGACAGGGACTTCTTCCAAGTTTTACATTTAACAAGATGCCTCAAAGAATTACTACATTTAATTCAGTTGTATTTATATTCACATTGATAAGCTGGGTATGTTCTTTAATGCATTGCACTTAAATTTTTCCAAAGAGAAAAATATAGTGTGCCTTTATAGCTGGGAAAAAGAATTCTGAGTTTCTAAGCTGTTTGTTACTGATTTAATGTTTTGTTTCAAAAACAAGTATAAGCCCTTTAGTCACCTAGGTCATTCAGTAATCTGTAACCTTTGTTAAAAGATTAGAAGAAACTTGGCAGGTGCTTGCTGGGAGTTGAAGTTGGTGAAAGTGAGCAGAATGCAAGCAAGTTATGGCAGTCACAAGTAATACCAAGCAAAATGAAATTATTATTTGTCAAGTTGTCCGGGTAATACTGAGGAGCTGTGGTACTGTCACGTTATATCAGAATATGACAAGTTCCCTTGTGGTGGCTCTGTGACAGGCCATGGCAGTTGGCCGAAGCAGTGTGTTGTTTCCTGTGAGTTACTGGGGTTTGCTCTGTGCTTGGAGAGAGCACTGGGCTGCAAGAGCTCCCCTCTATCTTCCAGTGCAGGCTCTCTTTTTGGGAGCCATCGACGTGACCTGTGGCAATGATAATGTTGATGGCTCCAGTGTGCCCATAACAAGCTGCAAAACCCAAGCTCGGTGGCACCCTGCGGTGAGGGCAGCAGGAGGGAATTGCTGCAAGAAGCAGATTGTTGCTGCTGCTTATAGTACTGGAGCAAGTTAATTGAGAAATAAAAACCTGAGGCAGAGGGGGCAGGAGGTGACTGGCCTGAAAACTATCTAATCCAGACAATGGAGGATTGGAAGAGGAACTGCAAGTTACTTTGCAAGTGCTTTTGTTAAGCTCAAAGCCAGTGCTCTCTCTGGGTAGATCCACGGTAAGTCTTGTGTTGAACTGATAACACTTCCAGGAGAGTATCAAATCCATTTTGTTCCTGTGTTGATATTCCTTTTTCCTCCCTGGAGAGCAATTTGATATTTCAACTTATAAAAATGTTTAGCAAATGCAAAGTTAGACTTCAGTGGTAAAGATAAGAGAAAAAAATTAAATAAAACCTAACATGTTAAAATACAAATATACAAATAAATTTGTGTTTGAAAAACACCCAAACTGAATTATGTTGAGTATTTTCCCAAAGAGGAAACAAAAGTAATTTTTAATACCTTCTAGACTTTTCCTCAGGACTGAGTGGTCTTTTAAAAAGGGGGAGAAGATTTTGTGTTTTACCTGGTATTTCATGAGCAATTCTCACACAAATGCCATTTGCATGGGACACCAATAAATAGCTATAGTCCCTACAGGGCATAATTCACTGTTTTCTTCTTCCTGCTTTTGGATTCTGCTTTGAAGTCATCTGTCTTGAGGACAGAGAGGAAAATGCTTATGTGGAAAAAGTGTGACATACTGAAGGGTATAAATAGCCATCATTTTTCTAGGAAGTGTTACACAGCTCATGAGTTACAGTGATTCCCAGCTTTTATGTCCTGCTTTGCTGGGGAGGCCTGGAGAGAGACATTTTCTGTTTCTTTTCAATTATGTATAGGAAAGCTGCTGGTTGTACATTCCATGAGTTGCCATGTGTACACATGGCCTATATCTTTATTAAAGCACCAAGTCAAACAGAATGTGGTAGAAAAAATGGCCCAGGAAGTGATGGCTTATGGGCAGAGCCTGCTGTAAAACCAGATCTTGTGCTCCATGTGGACAGGGAGCAGTACTGTGATGCCCAATGGCCAAATGGCTTCTTTTTGAGCATTGGCAATACCTAATTTTTCACAAGAATGAAGTAATTTATTATTGAATAGAAGAAGGCCACAAGGTAAACTTGTCAAATATGGTTGGTGCTGTATGCCTGACCAGGTGCTTGGAGAGATCACATAAAGCCCCCAAAACCTTTAAGTAAATGTTTTATACTGTGTCTGAAAGCTGCAGTTGAAATTATTTTATTTTGACTTAGACAGCCCATCGATGTATCTGCTTGTTGCTCATCACTGAGTTTGTATGGATCAAGAAGGCTTCATCCTTTGAAGAGTTAGCCTGTGCTCTTCCTTTAAATGTTTTTTCCTCAGAATTTTGCATTTTGTCTACTGAAAACTTCACACACAGTGTCTTCTGGCTTGTTTTTCCTAATGAAATGTTACCCCTTAAAACTCACAAAGCCTCTCCTAGCTGTCAGAACTTAAGACTTAATTAAAACTATATGGGACTATTGATATGTAGGATTCTGCTGCCCATCCCCACCCCTGTCCGTCCCCTCCGTCCCCCCAATATTGTTAATGCTACAGTTTGCTGCCATTTTGGGTTTATTTCTTTCTGTATGGAATATGCAAAATAAAAACAAAATGGCGACTTGTAGGAGTAATTCCACCCACTGAGGAACGGGACAAGCAGAGGAGGAGTTGTGTGAGTAGCTTCTGAAAAAACATGTGAAAATCTTTCACTGAGAATGTTACCTTCTATGTTTGGGCACTGCTTATCTCATGCTGTTTGTCTCCTGATATTCCTTATTTTGATTATTTGCAAATGCTTTGATTTTCTGGCTGGCATTTTAGGAAACTAATTCTTTTCTGTGTTGTCTTCTTCTGTATGCACTCAAACAAAACCTTTATGCCTTCCTATTTTGCTCCTTGTCTGAAACATTCATTCACTGTTCAGTTTTACTGCTTCTCTGAAGTTGCTGACTTAGTATGTTTTTCTGTGTCATGAAATTTTTCCTTATCTGAACCATATGTTACTGTCTTTATGCAGGACCGTGTTTTGCTGGGTTTGTCAGTGCAAAGAGAAAATTATGGTATCTCATAGTGACTTGGGTTGTCTAAAGTAAGTAGAGAACATCTCTCAAGGTCCATGGGAGGAGCATCTCTTCTTGTCTGAATTCTGTGAGGTGTTTGGGTAGGGCTCAATAAACTTGTGCATTGAGTTTCTGTGCACTTAAATCTAATAGCCACTTGGAGAGGGTAGTTTTGCAGACTTCAGTTGCTGCTGCATCTTACAGATCATAAAATTCCTGTGATCAATGTGCACCACCATGCTCTCTGCTTTCCTATCTACCCGGCCTGCTTCTGAACTAGAAAAATGAGGAAAAACAATGTAATTTCACTGAATTTCATTAGTCATTGATTTCATCAGTCACTGCTGATTCCTCCTTGGCTAGCTCTCACCTCTTTATGAAGTTCTTGACATCTGCCTTTTTATATTTGAAGCTTCATACTCTGCTTTTCATGTGTCAGAGCCATGAGAATCTTTGTCACGACACTTCTGCCTTCAGAGGGTATTTCCCCTCACCTAGCCAGGTCAGATAAACTTTGGGCACCACTCTGAGACAGTGACAAGCTCACCTGAACAAGTGGCTAAGGCAGATGTCTTCAGGGTGTGAGTGGCAAATTTCAGACTATAGGCAGTAATGGGCAGGTGTCCTTTGCCCCTTTGCTCCTGTAGCTTCTACAGACCTCTGTCACTGCAAGCAGGTGACCCTCCTAAGAACATCAGTGGAAATACTGCTGACACCTAAGGAGGAGCAAGTTTAATTATGTTATCATTATATTACCATGTTGAGATAATGCATCAGTGATGAGGATTCATCAGTTCTCTGTGTGGACTCATACGTGTTTTCTGGAGCAGGAGATGCATCTTTCCTCTGCCTGGATAATGACTTGGCTTTCTTTGGTCTCCTCTGTGCTGATAGGCAGTGTGCTCCTCTCCACCATAGAGATCACCTCCAAAGCTGTTAAGCAACTGCATTTGCAGTTGCAAGAATCCACTTTGTTGTCCTTTCTTTGACTGTTTTCTTTCCTAATCTGCCCAATTTGGTTGGAAACAGCCATAAACCTTAGAGATTCACATAATTTTTCTAGCACCCAGCAGAAGATTTGGTTCTGCTCCTTCCCACTTTATTTCATCAATGCAGTAATCATTCTGGGTTCAACCATGGATGATGAACAACATGTTTGAACACAGTAACGACTTGCAGTGATTCATTTTCTGACTCGCAGATTAATGGAAAAAAACACCAGTGCTTACTGCTCTTGTTAAGATGAGTGCTGAGAGGAAAGGTATCATCCTTTTTGTGCAAAAGGAAACTTTACTTTGTATGGGCTGGCAATAAGCCGTTTAGAGAAGTGGACCTGGATTTTAATGCTTCACTTGGCCTGGAAGAAGCAGGGTTGTGCAATCAAAAGTCAATGAGCTGGAGAAGGGGGAGGAGACAAAATTGGCTGCTTTTGGTGGCACTATTACATACAGTCAATGACAACAATGGACTGCAGATGGGAAGTTTGAAGCACTTGGACTGTTGTCAGAGAATTGTGAAACTTAGGAAGTGGTACACTGTGCTTATGAAAAGTAGGGATGAGAAAACCCTCTGTGTGCAGCAACAGTTGCCACTGGTGAGTGATCTCCTACTCTGGCACTAGAGAGGTCAGAGTTTCCACTCAAGAGGTCAGGACCTGGGCATCTGCACAAGGCTTTAAGTTTGAGCTGGTGTAGAGTAGGTCTGAAAGAAAGAAGTCTCAAAATCCTTAGCTGTATGGCTTATTAGTTCCTAATTAATCATAGGTGATGGCAATGAAATAAAGAATCCCTTGTTTTCTTCACACAGCTTAATGTAATGCAAATTCATGGTAAGAAGCTCCTCTATGAGAAATGATCTTTTAAAACACTGTCATGCTTGAAAGCGTGCTTTGTGGAGCTTGGATAATGGAATTATAAACCTGTAATAAAAGAAGTAGTTACTCTTGACTTTCAAAGCTGCCTATAATTGGTGACCATGTATTTTGTCTCATTCATCCTTTACACTCAGTTTGTAACAATACTTTCTTTTCTCATATTTCTACATTTCTACATGCACTAGATTGTAGAACATTCACTTGCAAACATGTCCTTCTACTTTGGCTACATCAAAGAACTGTTTTGCACTGTTTAAATTTTTTTTTTGAAATTTAAGAACACATTTTGATGCTCATGGAGAGAGAATGTGGGAGGATATGACTTGCGGTAGGCTTGTACGGTTCTGGGATAAACTCTCCTTCCTTTTCCATTGCCAGCATCTTAGTAACTTGGAGTTCATGCACTGCTCAGTTGTGTACATTCTCAAATCTAGGGGATTGCAAATGTGTTTAAAAAGATGTATTCCTAATTGTATTTGATTCCATTTTTAGTTTTGTTTGATTGTGTTTCTTAAATTGCCTTGCTTGTGAAGAGTTGCTCACGGCTCTTAATTTATTTCCACAGTTTGCAACTTCATGTCTCATGAAAAGTGCCTCAAGAATGTCAAGATACCATGCTCATGTATTGCTCCCAGCCTTGTAAGGGTGAGTGAAGAGATACTAGCTTGTCTCTCTTGGGGTAATACCACACATTTATCACGAATGAACATGGTGCTATATAGCAGTGGGGTTTTTTCATATCGTGATGCAAAAATTGTATTAGTCATCACTGAAGCTTTTATAGCTGCTCACAGGCAAAGCTACACTCCTTTGAAAAGTCTGCTATGAGCAACTGTAGATAGTCTGTCTTTGAAGATCAGTTATTTGCATTCTTTAAACATTACTAGATGTTCTTACTGTGTGTCATTACCTGGAAGTCTTGCAATATTGGAGGGAGTGACTGATGAAAACTGCACCATGTGTCATAAAGATGAACTGTATATCACAGTGTATATCACCAATTTTTTTACAGTTATTACATATTAAGCTGCTCTGCCTAGCTAAGGAGCTGTGTTTGTCTTTGATTGATTGCTGTATCTTCGTGTTTATTGTGTCTAGAGAATAAAATTGTTACATTGTAAGTATAGGATTTGAAAGCCAAAAAATGAGGGCAGGACTTCTATTCATTACAGTAGTTCAAAATTGATTTTGATAAATAATAAAGTACTTGCTTTCAGATGGCTTGTGACCTTCTCCCACAAGACTTTATGTGTAAGAGATTGATTTAAAGGGTGTGAAACATGAATCAACTTTACAGAGGATAATAGGATGCAACTAAGGTATTAAGAAGAGGGTAAGGTATTAAGGTATTAAGAGAAAGGTATTAACAAAAAACAAAGTGTGTTATCCACTGGGGAAAGGATGACAGAAGAGGAACAAAAGGGGACAAGGACGTAAGAAATTTACTAGAGAAATAGTAAAACACTACGAATTCCTCAAGGAGCCACAGGCAAAAGTCCAGTGAGACATGGCTGTAAAATCAGTCATGTTCAATACAGACTTTGCTGACTCAAAGCACACTTAGGGGAAGCTGTAGCGTAGACCTATGAAGGGGAGCTGATTCACTTCTTTGTGTCATAAAATGTTTTACAAGTTCCTTTTTGTTGTGGAAGCCTGTGCCCCTTACCTGTAGGGGGTAAGATGTGGAAGTTTGAAAGCAATATACAGTTTGAGTTACAGGGGTTGGATAGAGAGAAACTACCCATTGGTTTTTCTTCAATATGCTTTGTCTAGGTGATAAGCTACTAGGCTTTGCCAATGCAAAGCTTTGCTTTTTCTTTCTTTGCTTTTCCTCTTTCCTTACATAGCTTTCCTCTTGAGTAGTGTCAAAAAGGTGTCTTAATACATAGAAATTTGCCAGTGAGAAGTACTGCTGTAAGTCTTAGAACCTATGGTAAAGGGACATGTAGGTAGTGAGAAATGCTTTTACTAAGAATTGGCATCTTCTGCTTCAGTATGCTTGCAATCAGTTCTTTTGCAATTGTAGCAAAAGGAATGGTGAGTCAGATGTTATAGGTATCTACAAGGGCCTTTAGGGGGATGGCAAAAATCCAACTGGAAAACAGTAATTTTATGCAGAATGTGGGTGTTGTAAACATTTATGATTGTTTCTTTTGTGAATTTGCTCTAAATTTAATTAATTGTTCAAAATAGTATTTGTTCCTTTGCTTTTATATGGTAAAAATCTTCCATTTAATCTTACTAATGTTCCCGTTTGCATCAGTTGTAGACGTCAGTGTAATTTTTTTCTCTCTTGTCAGTCCCTGTAATCTATCTGCCCCAAAACGTAACTTTTATCTTGTGATTTATCTGTAAACAGTAAACACAAATTGTACTGCACAGCGAAGATAGTTATTTTGTGGTGTTGTCAGTCTTTGAAACTGTTTGCATTTCAGCGTTGCTGTGTTTAGCTATGAAGAATCTTCTGTGTTTTCCGTCTTGAGCTGTAATGATTTTATTTTGAAAAGTCTGGATTGTACTGTTCGTTCTGGACAGTCATGTCCTCCTTGACGTGGTCATCCAAGCTGCATTAATCCTGATCAGCTGTACAAGTGAAGTCTGCCATATGGGAGACATCGCTTTGCATGCAGGCTCTGTCAAAGCAAATACCAGACTTGGCATTTGCGTAAAAATATAACAGAGTGAAAAACAAATGACAGCCATTTATACAATTTGTGGAAAGTTTATTTTCTTAATCTCTCCTTTCAGATTATTTATTTATTAAAAGATTTGACGTCGGAGGGAACACTGGTGGGATTTTTTTCTGATAGTTCTTTCAGCTATGTCAATATTCAGTGTATTACAGAAATGAGACTTTTTTTTTTACTAGCCTGGATTTCATCTAGAGAAGGTGGCAATTGTTAAAGCTCATCAGAATGTGTGTCATTTGATACTAAGTCAACCCATCAGAGAATAATTTTTCAGCAGATGTTTGGTGGAAACTTTGATTCCTGGCAGTAGGGTTTCCTATCCAGGATCAAGTATAGGCCCACAGAGTCACAGGCATGTCACAACTGCATGCAGCTTCAGATCATTCTTGATTAATTCATTCTTAAGGCTGACCTATGATTTTTTTTTCTCTATTGTAAATCGCTGTCACTTGCATTTAGTATTCCAGAGTGGATCCAGGTCATGATGTTTCTAAACAAGCCTTTGTGTATCAGTCTTCTGAAAAGTTTGCAGGGCATGTGATTTGTTCCAATGATAAGGTCTCAGCAACCTTTTTCAAATTCAAACTGGCTTTCCTACATTCCCATACGTATTTACCTACTTTGCAGTACATGTTTTTTAAAAAAAAAGGAGGAAGGGAGGACAAAAAATAATCCACACCCAAACACCAACACAAAACAACAGTAAAAACAAAACTGTTTGGGGGATGAAATGTGAGGTTTTGTTTTCCCTTGTTAGGTTGGAATTGAAGCTGTATTACAGCTGTAATACAGTATGTAGAAGTGCGTCTGTATATTCTATATAACTGTTCTTGGAAAACTAAATTGAAATGAGACCGCATGAAGAATGGTTTGGTAATGTTCAGCATTTGCTGTGCTTATTTTTCCTTGTTGGTGTGTTGGTGCATTACTCTAATGGTTTCTAAACATTTCCATTTCAAGAAGGTTTCAAAGTCTGCTCATAAGACTTTGTTGTGTGCTGTTGTTCTTAAAGCCAGGTTGTCTAGAATGGGAAAATGCTAGTCTAGGTTATCAGTTTCTGAATCTTTTGGTGCTAAAAATAAAACTTTCCTTTGTAAAGAAAGCTGGTGAATTCATGGGCTGGGTTAAGGAATGGGAAGGCTGTGGTGCTTGCAGGGATCTCTGCTCTTGTCTTTGCTGACCTGAGTTTCTCCCTCTAGTTGCTGGGTTCAGCTGTATGCAGTGTGGTGATTTGGGTCAGTAACTGTGATCTGAAAACAGAATGTCTTTCTGGGACAGCCCACAGCAATGGGATGAGGGGTAATGGTTTTAAACTAAAAGCGGATGCATTCTGACTAGATTTAAGGAAGGAATTTTTACAATAAGGATGGTGAAATACTGCCACATGTTGCTCAGGGACATGGTTGATGCCCCATCCCTGGAAGTCTTCAAGACCAGGTTGGACAGGGCTCTGAGCAACCTGATCTAATGGAAGATGTCCCTGTTTTCTGCAGGTGAGTTTAGATTAGATGACCTTTAAAGGTTCCCTTCCAACCCAAGCTGTTCTGTGACTCTGTATTTTTATCTGTGCCCTGGGTAGCACTGACCGCCCTCTGTCAAGAAGGTCTCTCTCCGGCTCTCCAGCACTTGACCCATGCTTGTGTTGCTTCAGCAAGGCAGTTGCTTGGAAGCAGCCACATGGCATAATTTATAATCCAAATGAGGGTTAAAACTGCTTGCTGGTAATTTGGCACTGCAGCAAGGTTTTCTCCCTTTTCTCCCTGAAGTGGAACCTCAGCATTTAAGGGAAGGAGGGGCTAGCTCCTCCTAGTTTGTAAACTCAGGAGAGTTTATTATGCTCTCTTGAAACTTGACCTGAACTCCCAGATGAGCTCTGCAGCTGTATCAGTGACACTTCAATTTCAGAAGCATTATGGGATGTCACTGTGTTTGTTTTAATTCTTAATCTTTGTCTTGATAAAAGGACATGGACGTTGATTTCCTCTGTAGCAGTAAAAGCAAGGAGTGAGTGACTTTTGCATATAATTTTTTCTTTACAGTACAAAAAATACTAGGCCAAGCAACTCTTAATTACAGTGGAAAGCTTTTACACAAGCCTTACTTATGAGTAGAGGTATCATATAATTCTGGTTTACAATAGTCTGAGATCCATTGCAAAGAGTCCTTGAGACCTTGGAACATATAAGGCCAAATGTACTGTCACAGACATCTGTAGGATGAAGAGAAATAATAGCGGGATAGCATATAGATGTGTGCTTTATTCCCTTGCATTAGCCCCAATTAAAATTTGGTTTTATCTCTCCTGTCCTGTTATATATTGTCACACCATTTAACATTGTATTCTTATTTAATTTCAGAATTACCATATGGAATGCATACTTACATTGCCTTTAAACACCAGCCAATAAATCAAGTGCTCAGAGCAAAAATGTAAGTTTGGACACAAATGAAGAGTAGTTGGTAGGCATTGTCCCTAAAAGGTGAAAGAAATAGAGGACATACCAGAGCACACAGTGTATTCAAGCAGAAATATTTTGCTGCTAAGTGGTTTCAAACAAATCAAAATGCTATTTGTGATTACTGAGTAATAAGGAAGGAATTGAAAAGATGTCAATAAGGACAAAAACTGAATCATGAAGTTGTTGGCTTCTCTCAGAGAGGGTATAGGCTAGGCCTGGACAGTCATGGGGTGTAGTGAAGTGTGTTCATCATATCTCTCTCCCTAGAGCAAAGGTTTCTGGTGGTGGAGTGAACATTAGAAACTTTAGGTAGGGAAGTGCTTCTGCACTTAAATATCCATACATGTTTTTGTTTCAGAAACACCATTTTAATTTTTATCAGGAATTTTTTTTTTTGGCCTTATGTTGGGAGCAGTCTTTGAGAATGACTTTGTGTGACTGCCATTTTGGGGGTCTGATGAAGATGGTTGCTTCCAAGCTTTTCTTTAAAATGCAACAATGTTTTTGAACTGCTAGCTAGTGAACTTAAGTTAAATTCCTTTTACTCAACCTTTGGAGGCTGTTGTTAAGAGTGTTAGTATCTTTGTCTCTGTGTACCCTTTCCTACTTAGAAGCTGTTCAGCCCCACATTGCTTTAGGTCCTGCCACCGTGGTTTCTTAATCTCGCCAGTATTTTTTACAAAGTCATGCGAACTGCAAGTCACCCTGATGTAATGGAGAAGGAGATGCATGGGCAAAATAATATCTAGACATAGGCCTAGGAAAACTACCTAGTAGGTAGTTCCTTTTTAAGACTGCCCAAGACAGCAGCCGTCACACTGGCATTTCTCTCATTGCCCTTTGAGCCTGGAAGGCTTTGCCTAATGATTCAAGATGAAGTTTTCTTCTGTCTGAGCTGGTAGAAAAGAGGGTGCTGCTGGGTGAAAAACAGGCCTTCCTGGAGCTGTGTTTTTCACCCTGCTGAGGCATCCTGAAGGCTGCAGACCAACAAGACAGCCTGGCCTGACCCTATACACAAATCAGAGGATCTGGAGGGTAGCTGGGCCACTCTGTACAAAGTGACTCCACCTTAGTGGAAGAGTGCTTGAATTCATGATACGCTATTGGTCACATGCTTGATATCCTGTGACATTTCAGGATGAGGAACAATTTTAAAAGGCACAATCAAAAGAAAGCATTTCTATCCTTTGTTTTTCTTCCAAAGTGGGGATTTAAAAAGCAGTTTGTTGCTGTTCTTTTTGGGTAATGCAGAACTGGTGTGCACTTGCACAGATTGCACTGAAGGAGTTAGGATCTAAGTCTTAGGTTTCTATAGGATTAAATTTTATTACAGGCTGATAGGAACATTTACAGATATGTATTACATTCTCTAATGCCTTGCATTCCTTAACAGATGGCAGGAAATAGAATGGGAACTAAGAATATCTTGTCCCTGAGTGCAGAGTCATTCTGGAGATCATGCCATTATACTTTCTGTTACCATTATACTTTCTGTTGATATGCTTCTGATCAATATTGTAAGGGCACTTAGATGTCATTTAATGGTATTACTAGAAGAAACTCTGTATTTTTCTGTGGAAGTCAATTTTTGTGGTTTTCATAAGGTAATTTAAGTAGATGGATTGGAAAAGCAGTTTTAAACTCCCATAAATTATTAACATTTTCTCTGTAGGCCACCTTATGCTTCTATAATTTGCTGTACTTACGGAGGTAGATATAAGCTAGGCAATAACATGCAGCGTTCTGTGTTCTTTCATGATGTCTCACTGGCTTTTCTAGTCTGAGTTTTAAATATTTTATATATATATATATATTAGGTGCTTGAAACTTGTTCAGCAACCAAAAGGTATTGTGAGAAACATTATGTAATTGATGAGTTTTTTACGTTGTACTTGCTCTTTTACCTTTTCTCCTTTTCCACCTTATTCTCATCCCATTTTCCGTCAGGTTCTGCATTGCTTTTATACCAGTCACCTTCCAAAGCATGTTAGAAAGACCACTCACGATACACAACGTTTCTTTGGCTTGATTTGTAAGAAAGAAATTAAAGAAACTTTTTTTTCCCTTCTTTGCCCTTCTCTTCCACCTCTTAACATTTAAATCAGCAAGTTGTTCCCTTCGTTTTGACAGTGACTTGAGACTTCAGACAATTGTTAACATGGTCTGAACAGCTGAAGAATTTAGACTTGGTCTCCTTCCCTTGAGTTTTCTAGATAAGTACAGTCAGACCTTGGATAAATTTGCCTTCTCTTAAAGTCCTTTCTCATATTTTTTCCCAAAATAAACACTGTTTTTCACATACTCTTTTTTTCAGCAGAACCTCTCTGTGACAATAATGAGCAGTCTGCATTTCTAAGCTAGGCTTAAGATAAAATAGCCAGACTCATGGCCAGAAGAAGAATCCTCTGCGTTTCAAACCTAGGTTGTTGGGGGGGTTGGATGCTCATGCTGGGTGTCCAAAGCAGTTTGTTCACCACCTCAGAGCTAAAGGAGGTCTCCCCTGTGTCTGATTTCAGGGGGAATTCTTCTCCCTTGGGTGGCTTGAGGCTGTGGCAGGGGTAGGGCACTTAAAGATGACGCTTGAAACCTGAAGACAGGTTGGGATGTGCAGAAAAGCTTGCCTGAACATATCCCACCAGTGCTTTTCAGTACTCCTCACAGTCGTAGTGTCTGGGTTGGGTTGTGCTCACATAGCCATTTCTTACCAACTTTCTGCACATAAATTCGTTGTGCAGGAGGAATTCTGTGCAAGTCATCTCCCAGCAAACTTTTTTTTTGGAGGAGCTTGAGTGAGAAGACAGCTCTGGTACTTTACTTCCACAATAACTGAATCCAGGTAACTTGTATGTCACTGTACAGAGAGGTTTGTTTCTTCCTTCTTTTGAAGAAGTAGCAGGATAGGCAGGGATTATGAGTCTTAAACTTAATCTGGGATAGTTTGATCAAAGNTACATTCTTCTTGCAAACATACATTTTATGACTAGAGTATTCTGATTTAAAATATATATGTATATATGTAAGCCACTATGAACTTTATGTCAGAGATGGAGGGCTGTACAGAATGAAATTTCAATTTGGGCTGATGGGAGTAGGATAACCAAAAAGAATGGTTTGACTGTATTTTTAAATCCTCAACTTGTACATAAAGTTAAAACCTGAAGCTTTTGGAGGCAGTGCTGTTATATATTGTATTGGAGATATTGATATGAAGTCTTTTTTGTAGGCTGTCAGCCAGCTTGGTGGGGAGCCTGGGATCTGAATGGGCAGTTTCCTGGTCAGTCAGGGATATGGTCTGCTGGGGCAGAGAGCAGGTGACTCTGCTTCAGTGGTCAGCTGCTGTGCACTACCCTGTTTGGTAATGCAAGCATATTTTGTAGCTCTCTTTGTCCTCTTTTATCTCTAAAGCTTAATTCTGAGGAGCACTGGAGGAACCACATGCTTTGCAGTTTGGGGGTTACTGATTTTTCTTGATTAAACTTCCAACATTGTTCTTTTCTCCTTTTGTTGCATCTGGCAAAACTTTATCTCACTTCTTTCATTGTTCATGCTTGAATTACTGGATTGTTTGATGTCCCCGTACTTTCTGAGGCAGAAAATTATTGTGGGAATTGGATGTCAAATTCTATGTTCACATATGTGTCAGATTTGCTGCTAATAGTTCTCAGGAAAACCTCAGTATACAAGGAGAAAAATTCAAATCCTGATGAATATCCTTGAAGGATTTTTTCCATGTATCTGAGGAAAAGCTGCTATCTACATGTGACTACGTGTATCTGAAATTATTATTTCCAAAGTTTTACTGAGAATTATTAATTTCATTTGAAACCTAAATAATAATTTGGCAGCTTTTACCAGAAATACAACCAGAAGATAAACTTGATATGTTCATTATACCAAGAAGGGCATGGGAAATGCATAATACTAAACACCTAAATAACAGCAAACTTTTGTGGAACTCATTTGGATTCTAGGACTTTAAACATGCAGTTGTGTTCCTTCCTTCTAGTGAATGTCACTTTAGCAAAGCTGTACATCTTGTAGGAAGAGTAGTCTCTAGAACAGGTAGGGCACTTAAATATGTTAAGCTCTTTACTTTGCTTTTTTCATATGTTGTTGCTTTAGTACTATCATTTCCCATCTTCATTATTAATCACTAAGCAAAAAAACCCAACAATTTGAGGTAAGTAAATAATAAGAAACACATTCGCCAAAACTGTTGATACAGACAGCTCTTGCAAGAGAAAATTTTAGTGTATCATTTTCAGCCTACAGTCAAGAGGATGTAATTTTCAACCTCAGTCTGGATGTACGTCAGGAGCTGGATCTCTGTATCATTCAGGTTTTGAAGCTTTGGATAAAGCAGGGGGAGACCAACCAATCCCTTTGTCCTGATTGTACCAGCTATATGCAGAGAGGAAGTGAAAGGCATGTGGCAGCACCGAGATGTTAAAAGTTGTCTTGTCTTTAGGGTATTTTGTTTGCCTGTGCAGTAATTACTCTTTAATTGTTCTTGATTCAATTAAGAATGCTTAGAAGAACAACTGCCGTTACAGGTGGGTCCCAAAGGAAGCCTTTGGATTCATGTTGTTGTGAATCACCAAGAAGCTAATCAGCACTTAAAAATATATACAATACATACTAATTCACAAGAATTTTAAAAACAGTTACATTAAAGTATTTTAAATATATTTCTGAGTATGATTATTTTTTAAAGGATGATTCATCTGTCTATTTATTCTTGTGTTTAGTTACATTTACATTGCATATACTGCCCTGTTGTTGCAAGATAAAGCATCTTCTATGAATTTTAACTGACACTTTGGAAGTAGAAATTAATGATGTCTTATGCATTCTTTGCTGGCAGGTTCCAGTTGCACACTGTTTTGGGCCTCCAGGACATTATAAAAGAAAGTTTTGCACTGTGTGCAGGAAGTCCCTAGAGTCACCTGCCTTTCGATGTGAAGGTAACTTAAATCCTACTTGTACAGCCATCTGTGTGTCACTCAGTAGCCTACAGTTTCCTTACACTGCATACCTCGAGTGCTTGAGAAAATTTTGGTTTATTTGTTACCCATTCATTGGTTGTGGGAAGATGTACTTCCAACTAAGGAGTAATAAATCAACCGCCTTTGATAAACTGCAAACTCTGTCAAACTCATTTGCTCTTTTCATCTCTCCTCCAATTTACTTTGAGCGAAGTGGTATGCAATGAGTCCTGCCTGAGATGAGGAGCAAATTACGGCAAAAGAAAGACTGTTGTCCTGTTGGGGTAATTTATTTCTGTTTCCAGTGGAAACTTTTGATACAGAGAATCATCAGGTATTCATGTTTCTAGAAAAGAATGTAGAATTTCCTGTGTTACTAGTCTCAGATATCAGTTACTTGTAATGAGTATGAGGTACCTTCAATGGAAAGATATATGAAAATATTATTTGTCAAAATAGTACTGCTCTGAGTGTTCTGACATGGATTCTGTGAAAAAACAGTAATTAAAGAAATCACCCAAATACTAGATTTTGTATTTGAAATACATGTTGGCATGAGTACATGACTGATTTTGATGTAGGACCGCTCTTCAATTCTCCCTTGTCTTAAGTGTCTCTTAGTTGTTCAGTTGTGTTCTGAGGTTAAATAGAATTTACAGTTTTATAAGAATAGTACCTCTGAACTATTTAAAAAAAAAGTCTGATGAATGAAGAACCAGTTCTCCAGGGAATTGAGTTGCTTCCAAATTTGCTGTTTTGCTAAAGATAATGTCTTACTTAATAAGATTTTTCTAGGTGTATGTGATGGGGAACCAATCCTCTTTGATTGGGGCATTTAGACCTAGAATGGTGCAGTATTTTTGTTTCAGCATAATGGAGCCAAGCTGTTCTTCTGATTAGGGAATATCTCACTTACTATAGTCACTGGGACAGTTTAGTAGGATGTTCAGTGAGCTACAGATACCACAGTGGATTTTCTAGTGATCTGTCTTAGTAAGACTCAGAAGCTGTGTGCCATGAGATAAACATAGAAATTTGAAAAGAAAATAGTTACAGTAGTTATTCCCTCTTAACTACTGCAAATAGCTTTAGTTTAGTTATCCAATTTAGTTAAAACTTCCTGAATTTTGCTTTCATATTCTAGTTCTCTTAATTCTACTGTATTTGCATTGTATCCGTTTGTTGTGGTTTAACCCCAGACAGCAGCCAAGCACCACACACAGCCACTCCGTCCCTGCCACACCAGCGGGGGAGAATTAGAAGGGAACAGCTAGAAAACTCATGTGTTGAGATAAAGACAGTATAATATGGAAAGCCAAAGCCACATACACACAAGCAGAGAAAAACAAAGTCATTCCCAGCTTCCCATGGGCAGGCAGGTGTTTCCCATCTCCAGGACCGCAGGACCCCCTCGTGCCTCCCAGGGACTTGGGATGACAAATGCCATCACTGCAAATGTCCCCTCCTTCCTCCTTCTTGCCCGCAGCTTGAAATACTGAGCAGGATGTCACATGGTCTGGAATATGCCTTTGGCCAGCTGGGGTCACCTG
>VWYO01017607.1:12411-50058 GCA_013400275.1 Rhadina sibilatrix
GCAGAACCCCAGGAAATTCCCACATTGTTTTCTGCTTAAAAATACAAAGACAACGTTAGGACATAAAGAGAGTCCTAACAAAAGCATTGAGTCTAGATCCTGTAAATACAGCTTTTATAATTTTCCATTGGACAAAATTTGAAAATGAATAAATTACTTGCCTAAGAATACTTGCTTTAAGAATAAATTACTTGTCTCAACTTCTTATCTCTATCAATATTTGTAAGAATACACAAGTTTTTCATGTCAAGAACTTAATCCAGACTTTAAACTTCACTTCTCCCAAGGTACAACCACCCTTTCAAAAAGGTGTGGAAGTGTCTTTAGTCACTCTTTATTTACATTTGAACCAAATTCCCTTCCAGTGAAAGATATCCAGTGCAGCTTCCACAAAGGCTCAGCATGTTAATGAGGTTTCTTAATGAGCTTAGAACCCTTAGCTTTGGTCCAAAGGATCAGCCTGGCTGAGATGGATCTTAGCACAAGCACAAAATAAGTGAATTCACATCACAGTATGGTTTATTCTCAAGATGAAAAAAAAAAATTATAGATGAAGACAGGAAGAGAGCTCACCAGGACTTCCAAACAAGAGCACAACAAACAACAAAATAAAAATCCCCAGGCTGAAAGAATAAGCTGATTACTGTCAAAGTCTGTGTTCTTACAAGCTGCAAAGTTATAACCTGGGATTTCAGCGTGGTCAAAACGTTGGCATGTCGGCCTCCAACTGCCTCCCAGGCTGCAGGCAAAATGAAAATGTGATTTGGTTGAGATTGGTTTGAGATTTGCCATTTTTGAATTCCACTCCAAAGATAAAATGTACATTTGCTGTTGTAGGTGATAAAAAAGCAAAATGGTGCAGAGAGAGAGGCTCTCTTCTGTAGAAGATTTGGGAATTTTGAAGCTTTTTTTTTTTTTTTTGAGAGGTGAAAACCAAAACAGAATTTCAATTGTATGAAAGATAATTAAAACAAATTATTAAGGAAATTACTCTAGATTGCTTTGGGACACAATAAAGAAGGAATTTTTTAAAAAATTTGTAAGGATTTGAACAGGATCTTCACAGACCTTTGATCCTTGTCGCCAATATATCAAAGAGATTGAACTTAATTTAAACAACCTTATGAATTTCCTGGACAGAATGGTTTCTCAGCCAGCGCATTTTAAAAGTCTGGCTTTTCATTTAAACTTGTCACTAAGAAGGCACCAATACATCTTCTCTGGCCAAAGAATGTATTTTCTTTTAAGAATATCTGATATTTCATGGACAATCCTGCCACACTGACATCAGCTTCCTGCCACAGACCAGCTTTGTCTGTGGGACAAAAGTCCCAGGTAAATTTCCCTGGACATCTTCTATTAATGATATTATGGTGTTAATTAAAATTAAATCGAAGTTCAGGACACTCAGAAAACAGCTGCAGAAACCACCTCCTCCTCTGAAGAGGGAAATGCACTTCTATCCACAAATGACATTGAAATTCAGTTCTCCAAGGGTAAAAAACAGGGCCCTTAGAAAAGCTGGAGTTCTTTGTTTGGGGTTTTCTTTTGTTGTTTTGGGGGGTTTTTGATGGAGAGAGGGTGTTGGGCAGAGTGGAAGGTTGGATTTTCTTTTAATTTTTGTAAATATTTAACCAAAAAGAGAAAAGACTATTCGGGTAATTTACTGCCAATTCCTACCTCACAACTCCCTGAGGACAATTTATCTTGACCTGTTTGGATCAAAACTAAGCCTCTTTGATTCCAGAGAGGCTTTTTGGGGTTTTTATTTTTAATAAATTTGAAGACATAGAAGTAGAAAAGTTCAGAAGAAAACCAATGCCAGATTTGGCATGGCTATGCAAAACCAACATAATGTATACTCTAGAAAATTCTTTTATCTCTCTTTAATTGCTTTTCCCTTGAGAAACACAGACAGAAAAAGAAAGCAAGTTCAGTTCAGGGATTAATATTTGTATTACTAATATCTTATAAGGGACTTGGACCAAAAAAAAAAAAAAAAAAAAAGCAACTGAAATCCATTTCAAAAAGACAATTTTGTTTTCATGCTGCAGTACATTTCTTCTGAGTGAGTAATAATAATATGCAAGATTGCAAGGAGAGGTTTGCTGGAGCTGTGGCTACAACTAAATGAGAATTGCAAAAACCAACAAATAAGAGCAAAAGGACAATTTCCCAAGCCCCAGGATGCTGCTGGTTGGCTGGCACAGCAGGAGCCACTCTCTGTTACTGAGGCCATTACTCTCTCTGAGACATAAATGATCCATAAGAGAACTCATTGCCCCTCCACCCAATTAAAAAAAAAAAACCAAATTATAAAACAGAGAAACAAAACCAAATCAAATTCCAAGTTAAACATGTCAATTTTTGTGTTTGTGTGTTACATTCTCTTAAAAAGGAAGGTAGAGGCAGTGGAGCTGAGAAGCCTCAGGACTTCGTGGAGCCCCAAAATGTGGCAAAAGGGAAACTTCGAGTGCCTGGCGGAAGCAGATGGCAAAACATGGGAACTTCTTAGCAACCTCCTCTTCTAGCACCCTGCTCCATCAGATGGGAGCCAAGAAATTGCCTCATTCTCTTGAAGCTCACTGGAGATCTTCCCATAAGGGCTTTATTGGCAGCTTGGGTATTACTGCAAGCTGGTTGTAAACCACCTGGTTTAATCTTAACATCAAAGAGCTGGGGATTTAATTTATGAAACTTTTTTTAAAGTTTTTTTTCTGAGTTTTTTTTTTTTTTTTTTCTAAGTATATTTCACATCCCATCTGCTTTCATTCTTGTTTCCTCCTCACAAGAAACTATTCTGGTAACAATCGCACTTGGGCAGAAGTTAAAGCCAGAAAAATGCAATAAATGAATATTCTGAAAAATACAGAAATGAGGAGCATGTTCATATCTATTTCACTGCAAAAGAGAATTACACTCATAAATTTTTTTTTCTGAGAAAAATTATTATAGATTTTTTTTTTCCATAACCATGAAAAATACAAGTTTCAAGTAGTTTTGAGGTTGAGAGGAGAAGAAAAGAGGGAAAATAAGTACCTGTTAGTACAGTAGAATTCCACTGCAAGGGTTATCAAGCATTTCCACTTCTTCATCAATAGAAGCACAACGCCTAAGTTCACAGTGTTATTTTTTGGTGGTCCATTACTCCATCTTTTTGACAGCTCTTTCCATTCACAGTGTACAGAGTCATGTTAATATTCTCCAGTGTTGTAATGAACATTAAAGTATCAAGCATTTTCCTTTCTCTAACAAGAGATGTTCTATTTCCAACACCACTCAAAATGCCTTTCTTCCTATTCACACTCCTTGATATTTTCTGGAAAATGGCTTGTTAAAGGCACATTTTTCTGTAATGACTTAGTATTTAAGTCAAAGGGGAACTAAATTTTGGAGTAGGGAAAGAAAGTCTAGAGCATACACCATATTGCCTTAGCATAAAATTGGATCAGACCTTTGTGCCTTTATATCTCAGGTATTTACCTCCTATCAGGTATATAAACAAAAGCATTAATAATTATTTTTTCCCTGAAAAAATGGATGAAATTGTGCAGCATAATCCACCTCAGTATCAGTTCAAATCTGCAGATTTTAAAGCACCACCAGATAACAGAAATCTCATTTTCCTTAGGTGTCTCACAAGCTTCATTTCAGGACTTTCTGGTGTGTTCCATGCTCCTGATGCAAGATATTTGCAGCCTTAATTTTAGTGCCACTGACAGAAATTCTTTTATTAGATGCACCTATGACCTAGTAAAACGTCTTTCTTGAAATAAAGAAACCCAGACCTGGTAGCTGTGATAAATTAAACAAAAAGGTTTGAATACAAATCTACTCCCCACCCACTCTGTCCAGTTTCAGTCCTCAGGAGGAAGCTCACTGCTTTTGAACTATGACAGTGTTTTCACCTGAGTCTTTACTCACTTCTTTAGGTCAGTTTTTAATGTTAAGCAACAAAAAGACTTTTGATCTTTAGGAAAATTGGCAAATATATTTGGTTTGGAGTTTTCCCTCCCTTGTTGTTTATTTTAGATTATTTCCCTCCTGTATGATGGTGTCCAATGAAACAGGAGTGTGTCTCACTGACGTTTTCTGAAAATGACAATTCCTGATGAAGTGTTAATTATTTTTCACAAGGGTAGAAGTTTACTTTAGCAAAAAGATTAATAAAGAATATTTCAGGAGGAAAAGTTCTGTTAGGCAGCTCCAGAGCCAAATTTCCTCTCTCTGGAATAAAGTGACTCTGCTGTTACTGAAATGTTCTGCCTTCTCCAGCCTATTGAGCTTTGCAGAGGAAAGGGCTGAGGAAACTGCTGGCCCACAGGAGAAAATCAGTCATTTGACTGCATCACTTTCCCCACACAAGGAGCCATTTCAAACACAGCATTTTGTGTTCATCAATACATTTAGAACATCTTTTACCTGTCTTGTTTGAACCAGGGTTGTAGATGGAGCCACAGTTCTTGGAAAGATGCATTTCACAGCATTGTGAGTTCGTTGTTGTTGTTGCTGTTTTTTATATATATATGTTTGGACAGCTCCAAATAAGCACATGAAGGAAAACTAAGTGAGGAAACCAAGAAAATCAACCTGGCGTTGGGCTGATGGACAAGAGGATGGTTGGGCTTCTTAAATTGACAGAAAAGTGGGAAAAATGCAATGACTATTTCTGAATTGGCAGCAAGACATCCATGAGGACATGTCAAGCAGAAAGATTTTGGTATAAAACTTCATCAAGAGAGATGTCAGGAGAGAGAGGGAGCTGCCAGTGTATAAATTATTGGAATATGTATAATATAATGTATAATAGGAGCAAACAAAGGGTGCAGAGAAAGAAGAAAGCAAAGAGAACCCAGGGAAAATCACACAGACAGGAGACTCATCAGAGATGCTCACAGAACAGCCAGAGATTGGACACAATTAGAAAAAGGCGGATTCACAAAATATGAGGAAATTGAGGTTTCCTTACCCGAATTATGATGGACAATGCCAAAAATATCATCATTCTCTCAAGCTGAGCTAGAATTTACTTCTCCTGTTTTACCAGCACTCTCCAACCTTTCCTTAGCAAGGTGGGTAGAAACATCACATGGGACACTAACATTGTGATAGAACAAACCAACCTAAACTTTGTCAAGCCTTGCAAATCAAACACATTTCTTCAGAAATGTTCCTCAGAACAATAACTTTCAGTGGTGTCAAAACAATTACAGCCCATTTCCAAAGTGCCAATACAGTAATTGAAAGCACCATTTAAACAACAATAATAAGGATATGAAACATGCACCCATAGTTTATAATAACACGATGTGCTCTATACCATTAACTTTTAATTAACTCCAATTTTGCCACAATTAAACTCAATTAGAGCAGAATGTCTGACATTGCAATTAGCTGTATATAAACACCCCAGTTGGTGTCACATTGAATTAATGTCTCCTGGTGGTGGCCTCTCTTTCCAAGGATAATGGATTTGCCACCATCAGACTGTTAATTGGACCTGGCACCTCGTGTGTTGTGTGTATCTCAGACATAACACCAGATCTTTGCTTCCTGAACAACTGTGCCTGTCACAGCTACACACATTCCAAATGCAACCAGCCAAATTCTTTACTGCACTGTACATTCTGTAATCATTCCCATATAGAATAGCTCTTTAAAAATCGTGTATCCTGTTTTAGTATTTTTTTTTTAATCCCAAATGTTATGCTCAGTTTTCTTTTCAATTGCTTGTCAACAATGAAAATTATTAGTCAAAAATGCCATCACACATGTAGGGAAAAAAAATCACATCTATTAGCCAGCACAGTGTTTAATGGAATAAACTGTTCTATTTTAGCAGAATTCACTTTGAATCATCTGTTTTTTCTGTCTTTTTATGTGTCAGAAGTTCAATAGTGGCTCATGTACAACCCTGAAATTATTAGGGTTTGGCCTAAGCCATCACAGTCTCAATGGGAAGCAGTTAGACAACAACCAGCCTTAGTTTAATTTTGGATGCTGATGCAATTATGCAGCTCCAAAGACAGATATTAAGACACCACCACCCATCAGTTCATTGCCACCTCCACTGTGTGACACCACTTCTCATTACTCATAGAGCAAATCAACATTTACTACTACTAAGTAGTAGTAGTAAATGCCTTGAGCAGCAAATCTGTGAGATTGAGGGTGACAGAACAAGGAAAGAAAGAAACCTGATCCTAAGACCTTTAGGAAAATGGGGTTTTTTTAATCCTCTCAAATCCCTAATTGTTAGAAAAAAGTTACAACCAAATCTGAGTCAACGGACAGGTAAAATGCAAACATTGGCTTCACCAGGAAAAATGAGCATTTAGTTCCCGGCACATTTAACCCTAAAAATCTGTAGGAAAAAAATTACACAAAGTCCTATAAAAATACAGAAAATTGGGTGACAATATACCACATCTTTTAAAGAGCTAAATCTTCTTCCAAGAGATCTTAAGTACCTAACACTGAAACCAGTGGGCAGTACAGTTACACAAATGCTGAGCTGGGTGTTTGTGGGTATTTTTGAAAATTATACATTTCATCTCCACCTTCTATCAAACCTCTGCTTCCTTTCCTTCTGTCCTAAAACCTCCATCTCATCCCTGATCAGAATAAAGAAAAGAGCTTTGCAGAAGCTGGTAAATTCTCTATGCTACTCACACATGGCAAGTTTTGAGCTCTGAAAAGGAAAACATTCTCATTAATAAGCAGCTTTAATAAGTCTAGTTTAAAATGATGCTTATAAACTTCATACACATGTCCTGGTGTTCTCTGTGAACAGATAAAAGAGAATTGACCCGGTGGAAATTACTTTCCATAATTACATGCTTCTCCAAAGTTTGGGGATTTAGAGCAGAATGCATAATTGGTTCAAATCACACCTTTTACAGTGACCATAAAATACTGTAATTTATGGTGCTGAATAGGAAAAATTAAGCCCAAGCAGCTCCTAGCAGCACATTTGCTTCTCACTTAACCAAGATGATAATATCAGCAGGAGCAAAGGATCCCTCAGCAGAGCTGCAGTTCGAGTCACTGCTGATGCTGTGTGAGGAGCAGCAGCTATTAAATCACTAAAATGACTTCTGTGGGGATTAGAATGTGCTCTGCATGGCCATGGGGTGAGGGGAGAAAAATACAGGCACTTTGCAAGGTCTGTTGAGGTTTAGAAGTCATGTTCTGTGGGCATTTCCAATAACACGGGAACATCTCACAGCCACATGGAGAAAGTTGGATGATGGAGATAGAATAAGTTATGAAAATGTGGTCAGAAAGACATTTTCCACCAAGAGAAGGAAGGAAGGAAGGAAGGAAGGAAGGAAGGAAGGAAGGAAGGAAGGAAGGAAGGAAGGAGGAAGGGATTTTCTGTCATCAGGGAAGCTTCTGACTCAGACCCAAATGCAAAGGTTCATGCCTGAAGTATGTCCTGAGCCTGTTATAGCAAAATATATATCAATAACCTGTAAATACTAACTGCAATTTTATGTACAATGCCCATATTGTCATTTTAAACACTTTGAGCTGAATCTATTGGAAAAAAAGTCATTATATGCTACTGATGGCATTTGTAGGTAATTATGTTCCCTGATTCACATCTTCAGTTTTTTCAAAAATCAATGGAATTTCCTCTTTAAGCTGAAAAACTGAAAAAAAGGACATCTTACATCTTTTTTGTTTAGTAATTGCTAAAATCTAAGAAATAGATTTACAAACAGAAAAAAAAAAGGTTATTGAAAACAGGTTTTATTCATAATACAAACCTATTCAAAAGCCTGTAATCTGAGTGCTACACTTTGAGCAAATGACTTGAAGCCTAAGAGATACAATTTTGCCTTTAATTGTAATTTTAATTCAGAATTCACCTAATCAATTCACTAATCCCACTGACAAGAATTTAGGAGACAACTTGCCTTCCATACATCAGCCTGGGTTGATGAGCCAGGAATTGGCATGGGAAATTATTTATACGCTTGCATCTACAAGTTCAAAGCCCATGGCAGAGGAAGTGAGCACAGCATTGATCAAAGCTCCCAGAGAAGAAATGAAATTAAATGCACATCCTCAAACACCTGCTTTCCTTTAAAGCAAATCTCTAACAGATACATTGCACGTATCAGTTGCACACAGGCTGAACAGGAGCTGGAGATCTGCATTGTTGGATGACTCAGTAGCTGGAAATTAATAGCTGTCACTCTGTTCTTCTAAAGTTCTTCCAAGCTTCTGAGGTTTACGTTTTTGTATTGGAGTTTCTCAAACACTTTTCATGTAAATAATGATTGTTTTGCATTCCTTTCTAGAGGAGGAAAGAATCGATGGGCTGTTGGGTTGACCAGTGTGGTTGGAGAGGACAATTTCACCCTCCAATCCATGGTCACTGTTGGAATTCTATAAATGTCAAGGTCTGTAAATAAACTGCCCCTTTTTGCCTTGGACATCTCAGTGTGTGGGTGTCGTTCTTTTGTGTCGTGCTGCGACAAACAGCCACTGTTAATTGTGCTATTTGTGTGATTTGGAAGCTGGCAGAACGCAGGGTGTCTGTCAAACTGAGGCACTGTGGAGATGTTAAAGGGCACACATGAGCCAGAGCCTCCCAGTTGAGCAGTGCCACGTCTGTGTCACACCGAGCTGGGGGACAAGGGAGTGGCACATCTGGAGAGCCAGGTCCTCTAAGGCCAAAACCATCCCAGGCTGTGCTTCCACGTGCAGGGTTTGTGCACAGCACATCCACAGGTCACTCCTTCAGGCCACTGTCACTGGACATTCAGCACAGCTGTGAGCACCCCAAGATTCCAACTTAGGAATGCACCCAACAAGAACCAAAATCGCTGGTGCCTCTCCAGGTTTCTGTTGGAACCTCTAGATTTTTGGCTGGACAAAGACTGCAACTTTTTCTGAGGGAAAAGCTCCAGTTTCTGGGAATAAAGCCTTCACACCTGAGAATCCCTGAGGAAAATCAGGCCCTCCCTGAGGGTGGGAGCATCACACTGATCACAGGGAAACTAGAAGGCCATGAGAACTGGGAAAGTGAGTAAGACATTCTGCCACAGCAAATGTCCTCTTTAGAGGGGAAAATACAAAAAAAATTAATAAAAAATCATAGCATTTGGGCAATATATGTTATTTTTAGACCAATTTCTTTACCTCTTTTTTGTCCTCTCCACTGTTTCCTTAGCAGCAAGGAAAAAAACCAGAAGTTTTTTACAGGTTGTTTTAGACGAGAAAAAAAATTGGTAGTTTAGAAGTGTCATGATTTTCCTCCCTCTTAGTAATATTTAAATAGTAAATCATAATCCTGTTATTTTTTATTATTACTCTATTAAATCTTCTGAATCTAACAGAGATGTAACTGTAGTACATTGCTTTATTTTGTTCCCATCCACAAATAAAATCTGTACTCTCTATATGAACACAGATCGCTTGTGTTTTGTGGAAACATAATACATTTAAGAAATATGTATAATAACAGAGCTTTAAATAGATAATAGGTATTTTCAATTCCTTACATTCAGGTATCTGAATTGCCAGTGTAAAATAAATATTAAGAATAATGTCAAGAGCAGAGTTTGTGAAGAATTTTGAAAAGAAGAACTGTCTCTGCTTTGCAAATTTAGTCTGCAAATGCAGCTGCAAGCAGGGTGCAGCACATCACACTTGTTAATGACAAAACTAGAAGAAATAATTTGTGTTTCTCCAGGCTGTCCATGCACAGAACTGTTTTAGAAGGAGGTTTTCTGCCTCCACACCACCTTCTCCAATATTTCCCCCACTTTCCCACTCAGAAGCCTTCAGTCCCAACTGGACTGCTGGATGTTCTTTTATGTTTTACTGTTGAACTTGAGAAGAGTTTGAAGGAGAGCATCTCCCAGCCCTGGCAGACAAACTCATTTGGACAAAATGGTTGGAAGATTACAAAAATCAGAGGAAAACAATGCCCTGATGGGGTAACCTCAAAGGGATTCCAGGGGCTGTCCTTGCAACCTTCCAGGCTCACACCTGCACAGGAGGTTTTGCCAGCAGCTGCTGGGACCTGTTCTACTCTCTACAGAAAAAAAAGTGCAAAACCCCTCAAAACAAAAAGATCCATCACATGAGCCTAAACATATGGTGTTTTACATGAACTCATATCAGCAAATTATCTCTTGAAAATTCTTAAACTAAAGTCATGTCTCCTGTTAATGAGCTACTAGAAGAGGAAAAATAAACCAAGACACATAAATGTAGCTTCATTTTAGGGAATTTGCCTAATTAAGAAATAATTAGTTATGACCTGAGTAAACCAGGATAAATACAGCAAGACTTTTATCATTTATATGCTAGTAAAATCATGCCAAAGTAAAATTTCCATAATATTAGAAGTCTCTTCATGCAGTGTTCTCTAAATATTTATAACTTTAGTTCCCTCAGCCTCTCTCTCTCTCATTTGTTCTTATGCAGTGAAATAGATCTAAAGAAAGAAAAATGTTAACACGCAGAAGAATCACCTGTTTCCATCAAAAACAACTAATAAAGGAAAAAGGGGGAATTCTCACTGCTCTGCTTGAGTGTGCAGTGTTGCAAACTTACATTTTTATGAGTTTCATCACAGTTAGTGGTTTTTCTGAATTTCCACCTATCGAGTCCTGGCCTATTTTCATTTTAAAGAATTAAATATCAAACTGCCAAAAAAGAAACAGAGAGTTCAGATGTTGTGCATCAAAAAATCCCTCCCCCAGAAACCAGGTTAAAAGGATACACTTAGGGTTTATGAAATCACACATTTGTGTTTGTGCAGCTATATTTTGGGCATATTTGGATGTATTTAGTCAAGGAATAGCAAAAAAGCAGCCTGAACACACACACGTGCAGCAGAGTGTTCTGCAGCTATATTTTCTTAAAATGGCCAAGTGTATAAGTTAATCTCTTATTGCTTGCTTGGTAAATGTATCAGTCAGAACTATATTAAGAAAATCATTTTATTTCTTGCAAACACCTGTTGACCTGTGGTGCCACAGGGAAATGGGTTTTATTTCTGCTCCTGCAGAACTGGTGAGCTCAGCTGCAGCTGCAGGGCCCAGTGGTGCTGTGGCTGCCCCCAAGGCACTGAGCTGCAGCTCATTGCCAGCAGCCTGGTGACAAAGGGACAGCTGATAAATTCTGGGAGAGACAACCCACAAAGGGTTCTAATTTCATTTCCACAGATCAAAACATAAAATGTGGCTATCACTCACCCACAGGTGGTCATCTGCCTCACCTGTGGGCTGGGATACAGATGAGTCCATGCAGTGGACTTAAAATATAGCAGCCAAAAACCTTGAAGGTCACCTGGCCAGTTGGATCCCAGACTCCAATCTTCTGCCTTTTTTTATTTTCTTTTTTCTTTTCTATCATTTCAATAGTGGAGATCCCATGGTCTGTAGTGTCATTTTTCCTCAAAATGTCTTACGGACACCTTAAAAATATGTAACAATGAACAGGCAGTATTTGGGGTCTTATGAAAGTGCTGCATTATATAAGGACTCCTAAAGGCTGGTGTAAAACAGAACAGATACCAAAAGACTGGATTTTTAAGATAATTGCACATTCAACTTGGCAAAGATATTTAAATTTAATCACCTGTAGCCTAATCCCCTCTAATGATGTTACAGTAAATCACTGAGGCCACAAACTGAATGCTTGAAGCTTCCCTATTTCTTAAATTTATACAAATCCTTTTTCACAAATTTTGCAAAAATATCATATTAATTAAACATTACCTCTGCATTAAAATTAAAACCCTGTTTAGTGTTTTTGCCCCAAACACATGCAGATACAGCTTTAAAATGATGACCCATTATCCTACAATAATTTTACAGACATCAAGCATTAAACTCACAGTTCTGAAGCCACAGAACTAATTATTATATCAGGTGTCTTATGCTGACTTCTGAGCAGCCCACAATTCCAGGGCTGTCAGAACTAGGTATTAGAATTACTTGAATAAACTGAATGCTGGCAATTTCCAGATAATCATACACTCCTTCAATTAATATCCATAAATTGATGGAGGAGATACACAGACTGAAAGGCATTAACATGGGAACAAAGTTCCATTTTCCACTGAAATTTTCTTAGCATCAGATATTTACAACCTGGGCTTTTTCATCAAAAAAAATTGCAGAAATGACAGAGTCCTGTAGTAAGCAATGTGAAGTCAAAGGTTTCCAGAACACAGGCCTCTAAAGGGATTTATTTATGGGCACAGCTGATCAGAATGGATAAAGCAGCACAGCTTTTGCCAAGACAGTGGAAAGGTCCTACACAATAACCAAACAAATTTATGCTCAGATGATGGTTCTGTGTTCCCCTTGCAGTATAATTCATAAAGAGCAGAAAACAGGTCAGTTTTTGAACAAGGAAATGCAGAGAGTGTAGGAAAAGTAGAAGTGAATGACATAAAGCATCAAGAAAGACAGAGGGAGTAAAATGTTGTGGAATGAAGCTAAAAGTGCGAGGGAAAAAGAGCAAGAAGGTGGAAAATGAAAAGAGGATGGCAGGAAAGGATAAGACAGGTTTTCTGGTTTTCTGCAAGTCCATAAAGAACAAGAGGTCAGAAAGGAGGCAGCAGCTCCTCTTGCTGCAGACAGGGAATTATTGACAAAAATATAATGAATTCATTGAGTCAGTGCTTTAAAAAACTAAAATAAAAAAAAACTAAAAAAAAAAAAAAAAGAAAAAGAAACTTATTACAGATCACACCTGTCTTGGTTAGAAACAGAAGCTGTAGATAGCCATGGACCCACATTTCCAGGTTCAGGGCATAGCCATAGAAACCAAGGTCTTTGCAGCAAGTAGAACATTAAGATTCTGAATTTTTAATAAATATCTAAATAAAACGGAATTCTTTCTGTGTTGTGAGGAACAAGTGATATGGAGGTTGAGCAGCCCAACTTCAAAAATGTCTGTATTACATTCTGAAGGTTACTGATGGTTGACAAAAAACTTATTATTAGATTAGCAAGTAGGGCCACACCTTGTCTTGAGCCACAGGACAGGTACTCTGTGTCAAAATTCCCACTGCAACACACCTGCAACCTCTGGCAAAGGATCACAAATCTCAGAACTTGTGCAGTTTTCCAGAAAAGCAAACCAAGAAAAATTTACACCTAATAAAAGAAGAAAAAAGCTCCTCCTTGCCATTCATAAAGACAAGAATAATAGTTTCTATTTAACCTGTGGTTGGTTGCGTGTCAGGTTGGTTCAATAAAGGTTTATGAGCAGATAAAGATTTCCTACCCAAGTAGTTTGACTTATACTAACAAGAGAAAAGAGATGTTCCCATCTTTCCCCTGAACTCCTAAGATTCCTTCCTTTCCTGCTGGAAAACACAAGTCCTGAGGAAAGGGCAAAGTGTCTTCCTGGATACTGTTGTTGCACCCAGAACTATGGGGCCTCAGCAAGGTATTTTGAGGGTTATTATAATGCAAACAGGGAAAAGAAACAAATAAACCAATCATGCTAAACAGCAAAGAAGCATCATGATGACTTTTAAATGCCTTGAAATGCAATTAATATATAATAACAAAAAACAGCAAAGAAGCATCATGATGACTTTTAAATGCCTTAGAATGCAATTAATATATAATAGCAAAAATGGTTTCATAGACAATTAACATAATATGACAAAAAATGTTATTAGTCTCCTTGTGTTTTACTGAACACATCATTATTCTTTCCGGGAGTATTTTATTAGAAAACAATTTTAAAAAAACACCCAAAACAACAGAACAACAGACCAAAAACCTACAAAACTAAGCCACCATGCAAACAAATTTTATGTCATTTGTTACTATCTCAATAAACTCACATTTTCCCATAGCTCCTAATGCTCTGCATTTCCATTCTCCCGCTCCTCAATAAGAAAATACTCATTTTTTCCTGGTGTTTGGAGAGTATGTTATTTTTAGGATGGAAATCCAACCCCAGTGCCTGGACGGTTATAGGTTATAAACAAAGCCTCGTTGATTTCTCCTTTTTACAAAATTTCTCTCTATTCCTGTTACAAATGACACGCCAGTGCTGCTGACAGCAGGGATGGCAAAGCCACATGAGCAGTCAGAGCTCAGAATAAAGCAAATGCCCTCCAACAAAACCAACTGTTGACTTTCGCAGGCTTGCCCCAGAAATAAAATGAGGATGTTGCTGCCTTCTGAAAGGAATCACAGTTTCCTGCTGATAGCTCATAACATTAGGAGATATTGATTTACATACAGTATTTATTGAACAGATTATTGCCAGTAAAAATGAACAAGATATGGTAAATGAGAGAGTTCATACAGAATATTTTGTTCCCCCGAGACAAAATGCATAACAATGACACGGATTCTAGCTTCACTTCTTGTCAGATTTTCTCTTTATCCCATAAACCAACCTTGGGAGAGAAATATTTCCAGTAGCTGGAGATCCCATTTCCATCCCAGCTCTACAAGCAATTCTTTAAATCATAGTTTTAAGAAATGTGACTCCACTTAAGATTTATATGCTCAAATATTTGATTTATGCCCACAGTTATGGTGATCACCTTGGCTTTGACCTTGGTAAACAATCAATGCCAGAAAGTCTCCCATGAATTCAGGAGTTTGCCCATGTGGATCTCCTTGAAGGATCCAGGCCTTTGTTTCTGCTGGGTTTGTTTTTGCCTCCAGGTATTTTTGTTTGGAAGAATCCTCTCAGAATTTACCTGGAGCTCCAACATGTGAACACATTAATGAATACATACGTATTAATATGATTTATTAATAATAAATAAAACCATATTAATATGATTAATATTAAGAATATATATAAACTCAACAATATAAAAGTAAAAGGCATCTATCTCCTGCACTCCCTACATGTAACACGCAGCACAAGCTACAGAGATCTTTTTCCCTGTCAGACTTTTCAGATATATTTCAGTTGATCCGACTGCACCCCGTGTATATAAATAATTCTCTATCTGATTAATAATTATAATTTATACTTCCACAAGAACTCTTCTTTTTTTTTAACAGTAAAATCTTCTTTCATTTCCCCTTGCTAAATAGTCAGGATTTCTCCCTGAAACTTTGAACTCTGCCATTACTCCATGATTTTTTTTGATGTAACAGATGCAAGTTGAAATCACCAGTATTTTAACAGGCTTGCTCTGTGTATTAATGATTCTTTAATTAAATCAAGCACATTTTACTGCAATTTACATCTCTACAAGACCAAACTTCTTGCCATGAAAGACTGAGTGCCTTCTTTTTTTGGGATATTAGTAGGAGGTGACTGGGGTCTGACATTCCCCATCAGCTGGCTGCAGCTCAAAACAGAGCAGATCAGTTACACTCCAAACAAATCTGCCAGTGCAGATAACCAGGATTAAAATACATTTTAGACCATTCTTGAAGTTAGAAGCAAACGGATGATTTTCCTTTTGAGGGAGCAGCATGTTTCTGTGTGCTGTCCATAGATCTCCAGCCAGCATCAGCAGAGATTCAGTATCAGGGGATGATAAATCATTCTAAAAAGGATGTGGCTGCACGAAAATGGATTTACACAGACGACAAATTCCTTCTCCTGCACACAATAAATTGCAGCCATTCACTTCCAGGGTTTTGCTATAGTAACACTTCCCTTATCTGCAAAAATGCATTAAAGCACTTACAAATCTTTCCCACAAAATGCTCCTCAGCACCTGACCAGGCTAGTTTTCCTCATCATTGTGAAGCATTTCCATTGTTTGTTCCTTTTTAAACAGGGAAATTGAACCCATTGGGGGCTGCAGCCTCACCTTCAATGTTTGGCTCAGTCACATGTACCTAAAGTGAGGCAGTTCACAGCAGAGAGCCGTGGATGGGTCTGAAATCTTTACCCTCCTCTCAGCCTACTTGTTAGCCAACATATAGAAACAATTCTTCATAGAACTGCACACTCCCAGTTTGCTTTTCAGTGCTGTTAACATAAGTTTTCTAAATATCTCAGTCTGTCACTACCAGTTGCAAGGCATCCTCTCACAGAAGTGTGATCTGCCACGATAAAAAAAGCTGATTTCACACCTCTGCTTGTTAAGTATTTTTTTAAAGCAAATAAAGCTCTTTACTTAAAAAATAATTAAAACTAACTCTTCATTAGCAGTTCAAATTGCCTAGGTAAATTTGGTCACAGCTCTAATTTGCACACAGCTTTATCAAGCTGCTTCATTTCATGCTTGCAGAGGATCACTTTCTGATTATTTCTCTTCCACACACATGTGTTGCCTTTCAACAATGGCAACACCCTTTGAAAGCTCCAGTCCCAGTTGGAACACCCCAATGGCACTTTGCCACTGGTGCTTTAGAGGCTGCAGGACTGGATTTCACTGCTGCAGGACTGGATTTCACTGCTGCAGAGATTCCACGAGCAATGAGCTTCCACAACTGGAGGCTTTGTCCTGCACCTAAGCCTTGCCTAACCCCAAATCTCATGCATGAACAGTAAAAAAAAAAATAATGGAATATTTTTGCCAATTCTTCTGGACCTGCCTAACCCACATTAAAGAGCACAACAGAGTTGTGTAACTTAGAAACTTTTTGTCGTCTTGGCGGCGGCCATCAACCTCTGCAACTCTTCCTGCTTTTTCTTGCATTCTGCCTACAAATACATTATCCAGGTAAATGTGAGGTTTTGAAAATTAGCCCAGGGGTTTTAAATAACAGATTACCCCATAATCACTGGTTTTCAGACTTCTATTTTCGCTGGCCCTCTATTTGACCCTTTGTTTCCCATTTCTTTGGGGTTTTATCAACACTGAGCACAAGTAGCCTTCCAGCTTCACCAGAATCCTTTTGCTCTGTTATCACATCTCTTTACAGAAGCAGTTGATTTTTATTTTTTTTTCTCAAGGAAAGAACTAAAAAGTCACTAATATTTCTGCTCTGCTGGAATCAGAAAAGACTATGGGTCTGAAGGGGCATTGCATAAATTATGGGCAGGATTTGGATGGTGTGCACCTCACTGATTTGGGCTAGAAAATCCATCTCAAATCTCCCCACCAACCTCCTTCACCTGTTTTCCCAAATCTGCACTTTCCATTAGCAAACAAATAAACCATTTGCCATTGTCTGAAATTTCTGACTTAGTCTGATGTATTCAAATCTCGAGAGAAAACCAAATCTGCTCGAGAGCGTATTTGTACAAGGCAACACCTTTTGCTCCCACTAAATAGGGGCCCTAGGCTACCTCTTATCTCACCAGCCCAGAAGCAATTCCATCACATGCCCAGAGCCTGCTTAAGCCCCCTCTTCAGAGCATCTTTTAGCAGTTTTGTCAACAAGCTCCAGCCAGCCCCAAAGTGAAACCATTCCATGTACATCCACCGGTGCACTCTGACCTGCAGAACTCCTATCAGGATGCTCTAATAAACCTCTTGGAGGGGAAAAAGGAGTTGTTACACCATTTTCTAACACAGTCTGTCTTTGCTGGGATTTGATCATCATCTCTGAATCCTCCTGCTCTTCTTCACAAGGAGCTTTCACTTAAAGCCAAAGCTGACTGATATTCCTTGGACTTTAGGAACACAAACCACAAAGTTTCATAAGAAATAAACCAAGTGGATTAATAAGTTTATTTCAGAGAGTGAGGGCTGGGTCATTAATATGAGCTGCCTTACATTCCTCTTGTCAGATTGAGTTCCTCTGCTAAAAACCAAATTTTAAACTCATCTGAAAACACAACTTCCACACAAATGGGCTCCACTGAAAAGACTGGCAGGCCCTGACCCTCAGACGGATGTTTTCACTCTATTTTAAAATATTTTCTAACTTTTATTAGAAATAAAATACTTAAAAACAAACTGTAGAAAGAAGGAATTAACACAAACAAAGTTGTCTGTGTAGAGTTTAACCCTCTCTAATTTAATCATGTTCTCTTGTTATTAATCCAGAGAAGAACTCCTACAAGTTTTTCAGTATTCCTCCAGGAGAAAGAGGGCAGCAAAACCCAGATTTTCAAATGTTCAGTAAAAAAAAAACCAACCAACCAACCAACCAAACCAAAAACAAAAACAAAAACAAAACACACACACACACACACACACAAAAAAAAAAAAAAAGCCAGATCAAATATTCCTATTCTTAGCTAATTTAAAACATTCTGAGGTGGTAAAACCTTTTAAGTTCTATGAAATACTGTGATCACCAAAGGTCTATTTTGTGCCCTATTTTGACATTTTTCAATTCTTACCCCTTAAGCACATATGCACTAAGTGCAGGAAATAAATCAGTGCTCAGGCAGAGCATTTCTGGGTGTAGCTGAAGGACTCAAACAGGTTTTTTCTTTTCATCCTTCTTCCACCTCTGATTACACTATTGATATTCTGATCGTATTTTTTCACAATGATTTCTTCTTTACTCATTTGCGTTTTGCTTTGAATTTTTCCTTTCAGGACCACAGTGTTGGGCAGGGGAAGGATCAAACAAAACCAAAAAAAACCACTTTTTTGAGAGAAATTCAATCATACTTCAGGTTATTCACCTTTTTGTGTACCAAGGAAATCAGAGAGAAAATCCTGTTGTCTTCCTGACACCACAACACATCTTTATTGGAAAACAATGGTCTGGATTTGAGACAGAGTAATCAAGTTGGGGATTCTCATTCAGAACATTCCAACCCCATTTTTTGCTGCAGGATGGGGATGAGCTGCTGAGCAGGGTGCTGGGTAACAGCTCAGGAAGCCCCACAGCCTCTCACATTGCTCTGGATCACCTGCTACACGACATCTCCTGTGCATAACTTACATGGCTTCAAAAAGCCTCCTCTAGGGAAATGAGTTTGTCTTCATTTAAGTGTGGTTTTTTTTGCCAGATCAGATACGAGAGCCATTTGTGGCTTGCTGCGTTAAGTTGAAAATCTACTACGATTTTCCAGGAGAAAAAATATTCAAGGTTTCTACTCAACGCGTTAAGGTGGAAAGCCACTGATAAAATAAGAAACAGCTGGCAAATGAAGACAAGGAGCAGCGTTAAAAAGAGAAACTGCAATGTTTTTCTTGCAAGAAGGACGTCAGCAACTCCCATAAATCCTGTGCAAGTGCTTAACATACATTTCACTGCAGCCCCAGATAGGAGGGAGATGTTCAAGTGTTGAAAACCAGCATATGGTAAATTTTAGCAGGGCTCTTTGAGCAGTAGGACCCAGCACCAAACTGGGAAACTCTCCCAGAGGAGGAAGGAAACAGCACTGGAGGTACAAGTGTTGATTATTACGATGCAGGAGATGAAAGTGAGGGGTCAGGGATGGCAGCCAGGACTGTCCCCAGAGCCTGTGTCCCCCAGGGGACAGGGCACAGTGTGCTCCCTCTGCCAGAGGCTGGCAGATAATCCCTGTGGTGGGACACAAAAGCAACGTTCGCCCACCACTGAGCACTTGGAATTAAGATTCCTGGAATTCAGGAACTGCTGCTCCTCTGGATCAGCGAGGCCAGGGACAAGTTATGTGACCACACAGGGCCAGAGCTGGAAGGAAAACATGAATGGACAGGTCCTCTATTTATTTTATGCATTTTGGGACAATGTGGGGCTGGTTTTTTGCAGGTTTCAGAGATCATTTGTGGGGTATTCAATGGAGAGAAACATTTTTATTGACAAGGAAAAGAATCTTTAGTAAGATCTTTGTAGGTGAGGTATATTTCATATGAAACACTTTCATATCATCAGAATCTTCTTTATCTGTACTAAAGACACCCATTACTAAAAATGGAGCTCAATAGTACTTTTCACTGACCATTTGACAATAAAAATGTGTAATTCTGTGGTACCATAGTGACAACTTCCCCAAAAGATCTTTTGTCCAAACAAAATTTTGTATTCGGAAATCAAATGCGTGCACAATGTTCAGACAGCATTTCCACTGAAGAAAAACGACAGAAATTCCATGCAGAAAGCAGACAAGTTTCAATTGCATGAAAAACAAACACATTTACCATTTCCAACGGCTCTCCTTGAAATTTGATAGGACAGTGGCCGCAATTGAGTCTTCAATTTAACTGCAGATCTTTCAGGAGCAAACACACATTCAGAAAAGGCAGACTTGTCAACACGGAGGCAGAGATGTTATGGCTCTCAGCACTCACCTCGTAATTGGCAATTGCTTCTCGATCAAGGGTTCGGGTCACGGAGACGTCCCCGCTCATCTCATTGATTCTAAAAAGTCCTTTCGGGTCTTGATCTACTCCCTTTCCAGAGAGCCGAAACTTTACTCCCTCTGTCCCTTCACTTCTGATGACCTGCATGGCAGGAAACAAGTGATAGGCCACGTTGTAAAATCTTTTAAACTCATCCTAAAACCGCATAAGTCGTTTCAGCCTTTTAACAAATGCTGAGCTATGTTCCCTGCCAATAAAATGTAACTATAAAATATGATTTCAATCATTCGCAAGGCACTGTGCAATTTTTGTGTTAAACCCTGGAAAAGCTGCCCGTGTTCTTGGCCAGTTCCTGTCTTATCTTAAGTGTCTTCAATTTCACTACTTAAAGTTTCTGTTATTCCATCACTGAATACACTCTATGTCTAAAATTTGACATTTCACTTAATGCTATTTCTTCTTTTTAGTAAATTGATAGAGCAGCTACAAACTTACAAAAAAAAAAAAAAAAAAGAAAAAGAAAAAAGAATATTACGGTGATTGCCAAGAAGCACTCTTATTTTACAACAACCCTTTCCATACCAGAGAGCCATCACACAACATTTTATTAGTTGTCGTGAAGTCATCACACACTACTTCCAGGCTGGTTGTTTTTTTTCCCCCCCTGTTCTCTTTCAAACTCTTCCTTTCCCAGGATTTTAAATCAAGGGGAAAAATCTCTGCATGAAAATATCAGCATATTCTGCCCAGAATACTCCTGGGTCACACAGCTGGAATTAGCCCACTTCCCAAATTTCTATTTTTGTATATAGACACACCCATGAGTGTATGGCGACTCCTTGTTACTATCACCTTATTTTCCCATGAGAACAAAATCCCTAAAATTCCAATTTCATGGCAGCCTCACATTAGCTACAGTAACATTTACCAACCTGCAGAGCCACACAATGTCAGTTATAAGCGACACGCTTTGCTAATTTGTATTTGCACACCAGAATCTAAGGGATTATAAATTAATCTTGCCCTTTAAGGCTGGCAATCTTGCCAAGCCATTTCTTCCCTCTGCTGTTCTGTGTTCTTTTGTTTCTAGCAATTTCATATCACTGATTTCCGCAGAAACATTAAGTCAGAAATTTATATTCTGGTCTGAATTACAGCTCAGGAAGGGGAAGGGAGAAAGTGGCCTTAGAAATCTGGACCTTCTCCAATTTTGAGATAATAAATATGCAGGGTGTTTAATAATGTCCCTGAGGAAATAAATGTTTGCTGCCCTATTGCTGTGGGTTGAGTAACACCAGTTTGCAGATTACTGGGCAATGAGATTTTGACTTAACTCCATAATCACTATTCCTTTATTTTAATTGAGAAAAAATCGCCACCAGTTATGAAATGGGAAATCAGCATTTTCAGAGATAAAGTTTTGCTTTCCAAACCCTTTGGGGAAGGGAGACATTTCAAAGTAAAAACCTGTTTCACCTCTGTTTTTCTCCCTCCTTCTAACACTCAGGAACACTAATGGCTGAAGTTTCCTTTCTGTGTATTTTTGAGGAAGTCATGCCAAACACAGAGGCAGACAACACTGCAGGTGACAAAAGGGCAAAGTCACTTTCTGGTTTGGTGATGAAACTCGATCTTAATGGCTCCTACTGAAAAGTTACCTGCTGTTCAGGTCATTTTTTGACCAATTTCTGGTATTTTTACATCAAGCCTAAAAATACAAGTTTTTCTTAGCATAAAGCAATGCTTGAGGTTTTGCAACGTCATGGTCATTTCTCAGTTTTGTAGGGAAAAGATGAATTGATCCTTTTCTGCCCTGACGTCTGAGATGATTCTGAGGCTTATAATGCACTTTCCCATACAAGAACAGTGGTTTGAAAGGCCTGAAATCAGCCCCAGCCCAGCACAAAATTCTAACTCTGAGCTGTTTATGCTACAGCCATTTTCACCAGAGCCACCAAGCACTACCAAACTGTTTATGACAAATTGAAGAGGCAGTTTAAACACAACGCCCCAGTTGTAGCAATCCATAATAAGAAAGAAAAAAACTAATATTGGGCTCTGAAAGGGAATTTGTAAAAAAAAAAAAATCCAGATATTCATACGGAATTTTTTTTCCACATTACACAGAAAAGCAATAATGTAATAATAGTAATAATAATAATAACAACAGTGTTAGTAGTAGTAGCAGTGGTCCCTGCAAACCCAACCAGTGGGAAAATTTCTTCTCAAGATCAAATCTGGCAAAGATCTTCACCTGGAATTTGATGGTGAGACATCCCAATGAGGTGCCTGAAAGGTCTGTGCTCCTTGCAGCTGACACATCCCATACCCCATCCCCACTCCAGCTGCAAACCCTTCATCACCATCTAATGTGTGGGAACAGCAGAGTTTCCAGAGAGCAGAGCTTTTCCAAGTGCCTGGATGAGCTCACTCAGCTCTTTGAAGACTTCAGGGAGCCATCCCTTCCACGGTGCAACCCTTTGCAGCCCTTTTCCTTTTATCAATTTACCTGTCCGTGCTTTCAGGTACTGCACAGCCTGACACTGTGACACAGAGCCCAGCACCGGGCTGCTCGGGGCACCACGGCAGCCGGCAGCTGGGGGCGGCTCGCAAAAAGTCATTTTCAGAAGGTTCGTTAAAAAAACCGCTTAATTAGCCACAAGAGGGAGCCGCGAACTCCCAGGAATGTCAGGGAGAACATTACCATCTCCTAATTAAGATGCTTATATAATGGCTGTATAGTTCAAAGAAAGTGCATTTCCCAGTTCGCACGGAGCTCAGTACAATGAAAAGTTTAATAAAAATCAGGCTTAATTTGCCATATGGTTTGGTGCTTCAGCAAGAACAAGGAAGAAAACAGGAGGATTGTCTGACATCTCCTCTGGCAAGGCTGAGATTCAGAGCACTGGCATAAACACAGCACTGCTCACAGGAAGGTTTCCTAGCTCACAATGCATTTGCAGAACAATGTTTTCCCAATATCCTGGTGGAGATAAAACAAGGCCAGACTATTTCCACTGCAACGTTTACTTCGGGACTTCGCTTTTACTTTTCTAAAACTCATAAATGAAATCCCATGAAGTCGTGCTACCTGAAGCCCAGACAGAAACAGATATTTCCATAATTTTTTTCACCGCTGTAGGAAGTTCAGTGCAGGTTCTAGCACTGAAAATGTCTGCAGCATATGGCAGTGGCTACGTGCTGCATATAAAGGCTCTGCATTCTCAGGAAATGGTTGTTAAGGCAGCTCAGGACCCCACCACCCACCCACTGGGAATGAGACAGGGATACTTCATCCAGCATCCCAATTTCTACCTATTTCATTCCCCCTTGTTGTGATCTCACAGGTCAGAGGGGACTTTCTGTGGGCAGATGGCTCAGAATAGACACCAGCTGAGCAGCCCTCAACCACATGGACTGTAGGAGGCTGTTCCCTCACCCAGGACACAAGGACTGCCCTGGATGGACACTCCAACATCTCTCCCTTTCCCCTCTCAAGGGTACTTCAGAGGATAATTGCCAATTGAAGCCATCCATCCCACAGGCACAGCACCCACGACAGCCCAGCAAAAAGGCTCTGTGATCCTGCTCAGCTGAAAGACACTTCCAAGAAAAGAGAGCATCACGCAGCTGACAGGAGCTGCTCTCTGCAGAACCATGGCCAGAACGTATTTCCCCAGTGCTATTTTTCAGCTGACATCGTGTATCCCTCGCAGCCAAACTCATTTCAGCAACGTGATCCCCCTGTTGTTACGGGTTTATCGCAAAAGTAAATCAGAGTGCTCTCAAGAGAAGAAGAGAAATAGAAATACAAAAACCCCACGCTGCCCCCCTGAGAGAGAATTCACAGTTCTGCAGTGCCAGCAAATCTGTCCTAAACAGCACCATCCTCAGTTACCAGTTTTATTCCTTAAGAGGTGTTTGCCTCAACCCCTCCCATAATTTCTTAGTCCTTGATGCCAGGTGAATTATAGATGCATCGTAATAGTTTCACTTTTTAATTAGAAAATTAATCGCACCCCCAGACAGGAGTATTTGGATCATGCCCCAGTTCTTTTCATTTCAGAGCATTACAGCATCTCCCTTGGGTTTTGTGGGGGTTTTTTTTAATTTTATTTTTTTGTAAGGTTGTTTGGTTCCGGTGTTTCCTGCACCCCCTAGTCTCTTAGGGAAGCAAATTTATTCATGGAATATTTAAAGGTGAACTCAAATCACTGTGCTCCACAAAACAATGGTTTAGGCCCATTGTTTAGATATTGTATAAATAAACAGACACTTCCTGTCCTGCCATACTGAAAATTACTCTTTACAGTGAGAGGCTCCATCTGCTCCACACTGACTCAAATACTCTTTCAACCAAAACAAATGCAAAATATTCCCATCCTTATTCAAGAGCATTAACCAACAGAAATTGCTTCATTACTGTAAGCTAAACATCCAAAACCCGTGGCTAGAAAGGAATTTATATACTTTGCTGAGTTTAATAATTTATTATGTAAAAATTACTACCTCTAGCTTCTTTAATGAAATATCAGATAAAGTGCATGGGAGCCAAATTGTGCTCTTTGATGAAGGCAGATATTGCCCAAACCTGACCTTGGCTTTCTTTCTGATTAGAACTTTCTCCAGATCCCCTCCATGTGCAGGGGATTCATTGCCAATGGTAACAGGAATTATAAAGTTTTTCTAAGTGACTGTGTCCTTCATTGGTGATCATTAGGGGTAAACCCAGCACAGGATATTTTTCAGGCACCACTTTTTCTTGTTCACATAATGGGCTATTAACTTCACTCTGTCACTCTATCAAAGCACATCTGGGCAGGTGCCCTTTCAGAATGTTATCCAAAACAAGTTAATGGAGGCAAGAATGAATAATATTTGTGAAATTCAAGTAAACAGCAAAATTTCAGCAATTAAGGTGTCTGAGGAAAATAACAACACAGGCGATATCGCAGTCCTAAATTTCAAACCATTTCCAGACCAGTTTTCAATCTCCAGTCTGTGGAAGAGGCAAGGTTTTCACAGCTGTGGCCATCTTCACCAGCTTTCCTGAAAAGCTGAAACCAGCCAAATAAAAAAAAAAATAATCCCCAAAATCTTGATATCTGTGCTTGTAAATGGAGGAGCCCTCTAGAACCCACAGGCACAGGCTGGGAAGGAAAATGTCACCAGCAATGGGAATTCACAACACACACCCAACATCTGTGACAGCCAAGGCAAGGGAACACAAAGTTGAGGTGAAGAGTTTGGGTTCTGGGGGGAAAACTACATTTGGGAGCTGGGAAAAACTACATTTGGGAGCTGGGAAAAACTACATTCAGTACCTCAGAGATTCTTTCTGTGCTCCTAACATTTTGCTTGGTGCTGCTGACAGTTCTAATAACAATGCACATCTACAGACCTCACAGAGAAAAGGGATGTACATGGACAACAGACTGGATTTAACCCAGCAAAGAAAGCCATAATTCAGTTATTTTAAACTTTAGGGATCTATTTTCTATTTCAGATCCTGGGTGAAACACATAACGGCAAAATTTCTGAATTTTGGCCTTTAAGATATAGATTTGGCTGAAATATTGCACAATGCTTCTCAATCAAAGGGATTACTTACGACTTTAAATACAAGGTAATTAATCCTTTAACAAAGTTTGGGTTCTGTGTTTGCTTCTGTGGATTATTTGTTATTTATTCTTATGTATCCATACACATTTAAACCTCAGTGGCACTTGGCAAAACTCTTACTACAGGAGTAGCAATCACTTCTTAGTCACATTCTTTTGCACTTGTTCTCTTAAGACTCTTATGAATTAGAGAAAAAAAAAAAATGAACACATGTATTACAGTAGTGCACCTGTAAACTAAAGTGTTTAAATATCTGTATAAAAGTTCTGAAATATTTAGTACTGGGTGTACTAACACCTCAAACATGAAAACTTTTATACCAGCTTCCAGAGAAGGAACATGGGGATTAAAAAAGTCAGGCATTGAAATTAAATGAATTACAAAAATGATAAAACATACACTGATATTCTCAAGGGGGTCTTTTTTAGCATTTTAACTCTGAGCTTTGTCACAGAAAACATTTCAGGAAGTGTCATATTCAGGAACAAGGTCAGGAGAATCAAAGAGCATGGTTTTAGAGTATTTTTGATGCATTTTTGCAAGACTGATTAGGGGCTGCAAATGGTACCAATGTTCCTCGACTCAAGGCATTCAAACAAATCTGTGAGTGCTCTGATCAAGCACCACATTGAGAACTTTCCATCCGTGGAGGAAATAGAACTTGCACTGATCAAAAAGAGCGGGACACATTGAAGGATTTTTTGGGACTGGGGCTCTGCTTCCTATAAAATGCACTATACCAACTATTCTTTGGTTACATCAGTGCAAACACAAGGTTTTTCTAAGTAGAAACAACTCAAGTCTGAAATTTGACAAGGTTCATAGATCCCATAGGCAAATATTTCAACAAAGTATCTCAATGTATGAAAATGACACAATATATTAAAAACCAGTGAAGTCATTTCACCACCAGGGCTCCATTTTCCAGATCTTTTTAAGAATAATCAAAACAAACAGGTTATTTGATATTCAACCAAAAAATATCTCCTCAACATAATGGCTTCTTATCATAATTATGCATAAATGTTTACAAAATTCAGATCAACTTTGTAGTGGGATGCACAGGTGTTCAAGTGAAGCAGAATGAATTTATGCACGTGGGAGCCCTGGGCACTGGTGGATCCCTTCAGCCCCAGGTTCATTACTGTAGTTGTACACAGATGCAAGAATTCTCCCTGAAGAACCCTTTCCAGCAGTTGCAAGGATTTAAATTTGAGGATTGAACCAATATAAATAGCTAACAGTGAGCATTTGCTCAGAGATCGAAGCAAAGTAATTCAATGAACACATCAAGACGTGCATTAGCTTTTGTAGCAGGCAATTCCTCAGCTTCCTTTTACTCCTAATTTATAAAGAGCAAGAAGATTCATTACAAATAATTTTCCCTTTCCCTGTTCCTAGCAGCCTATTTCACAACTATATCTGCAGACTCAGGATTCTGTACACAACACCTTCCTACTGACAGCACAGAATTCACAATCACAGGTCTTGGTGATCTCAGAGGGAAAGGACTCAGAACTGTCCCCTGTCACAGGAGGCCTGGTTGTTTTGCTGGCTGGTCTGGCCTTTCAGGAGCCATTTAAGCACCGTATTTTATTTGCTACTTAAGTGACTTGCAAACCCTGTCACTTGAAGGAATTGGAGCACCACTCTCTGCTGAATGACAGCCAGAGTAGCTCCAAAGCTGTGGCCTGAGAGGAAAAACCTGACTGTGATTGACAATATTAAAAGAAGAACTCAAAAGATCCCCTTAAAAACAAACAAAACAAAGGATTATGTGGATTTATAGAGGAGTTTTACTGAAAGCTTTTCACAGTTCTAAAAAGGCAACGTTGCCACATTTGATGATTTGGAATTGAAGAAATTCAGGACTTAGTACAGAATGCACAATGTGCAATCACCACAGGTGTAGCTAAATCTGGAAAAAATGTGAGGAAGGAAGAGATCAGAGCTAACTTACAGCGCCTCTTCCCAGGTGTTTATTTCACAGTGCTATTTATTCTGAATGAGATCAAAGTCTTCATTTATTACTGAGGGCCTCTTGTGCAGCATCCAGAAAGCACCGGGCACTGATCTGGCCCTGGGCTGGGAGCACCAGGGCAGCATTTGAGCTGGAATAATCTGCTGATGAGGTCTGGAGAGCTCTGCCCTGGGCTGTCTGGGGAATACAAAAACCTGGCTGCTTCCTCTCCCTGCAGCCACGTTTCCTGCCCCTGGGACTCAGTTACAATTGTTATCTTTAGATCCGTGCGTGCAACAAAGAAAGGAATCAAGATCTGGATTAAGTGGGACCCTCCAGCTGGGCAGAGTAATTGGAATTGCAGAACGAGACATTGAAGATGCAGAGCTGACCTGAGGAATTGGAGTAGAAAAGTGAGAAAATGGGGCTGATGAGAACTATTCACCTAAAATGCTCTTGAAAATTAAGACTCGGTTGAAGCTGAAGAAATATCTTGGAAGATTTTTTTGACTAATTTTATTTTTGCTTTAGCTAGCAACCTGATGAGCCTTGAATGGGAAAATATTTTGCAATTAAAATGAACTTAGAGGAATAAGTACCCTATCAAAAGTACTTAATTTTTATAATTGAAGATATTAAAAAAGAAATACCATGATGAAGGGTATTTTTTTTCTAAATTTGGTTCGATTACATGAAGTCTTGTCTAATACTTCTGGATACTTTAAGAACCTGCTTAGCACCCAATTCCCACTTGTAGCAAACAACCCACAGATCTAATTATAGATTTTCCCCAGTCACTAGTTCCCTAGGAAACAAATCCATGGCTCATGTCTTGTTCATGGAAGGTCACAGGAGGAAGATAAATATTTTTCTGTGTATAGAAACTTATCTAGAGGTCACAGGTCTGCATCTCAACAGATGCTGGTGCTTCTGCCAAGGGCAGATGGCAGCTGTGTTTGACAGTTATCTGGGATATTTAAAACTTTTAAACATCTCAGTATGATGAAGCACTGAATACTTCTATTAGTGACTTTATGCTTTTTTTTTTTTTTAATTTTTAATTAAGATTTTAATTCTGGTTCTCTACACTCATTTCAATTTTTATCAGTGGATCCACCTCACTTTTCAGCTAAAATCATCAGAGGTCAATTTGAAGTTGTGGAGAGTAGTCACAACACCTTAAAAGTTGTAGGCATTTTGAAAGGTATCTTAAAGTTATGAATGGTAAATATAATTTGTGTTTTCTTCATATTGTCCCTTAAATTATCAATGTCCTCACAAACCTGATCAAAAATTTGACCTACATGCTTGAAAAACCTTTTGTTAACAATTCCATATGTGACTGTGCTTGAAGATCTAACATGGACTACATGGCAGAAATCTCTGATAATGTTACTCAAAAGAAAGTTTTAACTACATCTTGATGAGTTTGACTGCTTCTAATTTGAAATAAAAGCAGTCTATAGTGACTAAATGTTAGCACTAACATTTTTTTTTAACCTAAAACCAGGCAATTTTAATAATATTATATTAATCTACTGTATTAGTAAAAATCCTAATCATACTAACACTGAAAAGAGATTTAAAAAACAACAAATGAAGTATCTACCAGAGTGACTTCTGCTTGGTTTTAGTAAAGCCAAGTACTCAGTTCATAAAGTGGCATCATTGCTTGAATAGTCAGAAGATGAAGAGTGGATCTCTCTGATCCTGGTATTTTCACTGAAGGTTTTGCCATTTATTCTATGGCAGCTTTATTTCAAAAATGGAAATTTGAATTTGAGTGAGCTGTGCCTCAAGACACAACAAGCTAAACCTGTAGTGACTCGAGGGGTTTGGAGAGACCCTAAACACAAAACATCTCTTCCTTCCCAGGAACTCAACAAAAATACAGGAGGGCTTTGGAGTGAACTTTTACAACTACTGGTACATTTCTAAAAACCCAGAAATGCATCAAGTGTAGTCACAGAGTGCTGGTAGGTACCATGGGATCAGGGTGGCTCTTGCCCCTGCTGCACACCATGGATTTATGTATCCACTGTAAACAAGTCTGCCCCTGTTTGTGACATTTATAAGGCTCTCTCCAATAAAATTGTAGACAATAAGAAATTACTCTTGTTTACTCACATCAAGACAACTCTGTATACCTAATTCTGGATTTGCAAAACTATTTAATTTAATTTTGCAACCACACCAATTACCCAACCTGAATTTATGCAGAAAAGAGCTGCTCTAGGTTAGTGTGATAATTCATGCAAATTTCATAATTTCCTTCCTCAAAAAACTGGAAGCTGAGCCATAAAATTTAAGTGCAGACAGCATCTACATTTTCTGACTCAGCAAGCCAAAAGTTGTCGCTGTTCCAAGTGAGGGTGTCTTTGTTTTAATCTCATCTCCTACTGACACAGATATTTGTATCAATATTTCTGCATAAACATTTGCATTTATTTGCAAAGATTGGCATCTATACCTGGAGAAACTGTGGGAAAAGGGCAAATTTGGGACGGGAAATACTTTAACTACCCTTTCTCCATAGTGAGAGCTCCCACAATGACAGTCCTTAGCAAGTGTTATCTTAAGCAAACCGGTTGCCACTGATTTTCTCTGCTGGCAAACAAATGTCAACCTGATTTAATCTAACTACTCATTTAGAATAAAAAAAAAAAAACTCCACATAAAGCCAAAAATCTCCTACAGGAATAATCTGAAACATTGAGGGGATTACAAGGGTATTGGAAAGAACTGCACAGCTGCTCGCTTTGAGCTCAAACAGATTATTTTAAGAGCATAAGTAAGATTTGCTGGTATCTCTGAGAATAAATAACAAATAATCCACAGAATGTTGAGTGATCAATTACATTGTAGTTAAAGTTTGAAGTAATCTCTTTTAAGAAGCCTGATTTCAGGATTCAACCAAACCAGTCTTATGATGGTCTTGTTGACCATCATAAGAAAAAATGCCTTCAAGTGAGGCGGCATATTCTTCAAAATATTTTTCCAGTTTTCAAAGTGCATTAATAAATAAAGATCTTTTTCTCAACTTTCACTAAGTGACAAATAAAACTAGAATGTAATAATGTGGAGCAATGATTCTCAGCATTGCCCACTTTTGTGAAAAATTCCAACAAAAAAATAAAGACGGAAATGTAAACTTAGTTAATAGGTTCTTTAAAGATTACACATGACAACCTTTGGATGTTCTAACCAACAATTATTAAATATGGGCTTAAAATAGAAATGCTCTTTTAAGATATGAAACATTTCCAAAGTATAAGATGACCTTTATTGGAAGCTCTAGACTGAAACTATTAACATAACAATCTGCACTGCATTCTTTTCAGAAACTACCTTTCTAAGCTGCCTAAAATGTGGTACTGCTATCATGCACATCATTAGCAAAACAAACAAATAAACAAATAAATAAACAATTTTTTAAATTTTTGCTTCTAAACCAATCCATCTTGGTCATGTATCTCTGTTTTTATCCCATAAGAAGCTGTGTTTTTCAATGTTCTGTGAAACCCGGTCCATCAATGTCTAACTTACCTCTTTTCATAACAAATACACCTTTAAAAACAATATTTCGTGACATCTAGGACTGCAGGAATAAATATTCCTTGTTGTAATCCATGAGTGTAACAAGAGTATTGTTAGGCTTCCATCACCAACTATTAAAAATTAAAATATTAATATTCAAGAACCCCTATTATACACAAAGAACATAAATTCTGTTCTTGAATTAACTGAATAAAATTTACTTTTTAAAGAAGGAAGGAACAGGAGGGTAAATACACACAAGGTTCTATAATAAAAGATTTGATTTTGTCCAATGGTGGCCTGAGGCCAAGAAAAAATTGTAGAAAATAAAAATAATGGATTTTTTTCAACACTGCATTTCATATACTTGCAAGTTAGTATCACCCTCTGAATTTATAATTTATCATTACTTAAATCTTAATTACGGTTATTATACAATTAAAACCAAAAAAACTCTGAGCTTTTTAATCCACTTATGGCCAAATACACGATATTTTTCCACTACCTCTAGCAGCTTTGTCTTTTCCAACTCTTGACAAAATTAGATGCTTTCCAGTTACATACAATTGCTTTGCCATAACACTGTTCAAAGTCAAAAAATACTATTTAAAGCTAATAGTAAGATTTTGTGAAAGTTGGAGCTGTTAAATTACTAAAGTGTTACATACACAGGATTGGTGGATAATGGCTATGCCGTTCTTTATCTTGCAGAATGTAAATGCAGCTAATAGTGTGGAAAAAAATCATTTTAATACTTTAGCTGAGACTGAAGAAAATAAAGGGTAGAGAAAGACATTCAAGAAGTAAAATTCACACTGAATAAACCAGAACAAAAAATAAAGAGGGGGATATTTTTATAAAGTACTCCAAATGTTAGAAAGAAATTCCCTCTTTTGTAACAATGAGATTTTGATTTAAATGAGCTGAGGAGTCGAAGAGGTTCTGTTCTATCTACCAGAAGAAGCTTCAGCAATTTTAACCTGACTAAAAAAGAACAATTTAATGCTGTTTAATGGGAATGAATCTGACACAATCTAATCCTGCTATTTTAAGGGACATATTGGATTTCATGAAAAAAAGCCCCATTGATCTGTGCTCTGGAGCAGGGTCTGGGAGATGGATTCACCCCAGGAGTGATCCTGATGCCACAGCATCCTCGGAGTGGTGTCTCCTTGGTGCCTCCCTTAGTTCAGTGTTCTCAGGCCTTTATCCCATGGTGCTTAACAAACATACCATGTATCCTATAATGAAAGAATTAAAACAGGAGTCAAACAGAAACACAGGTCTCCAGTGCCTCTTTAAACTGGCAAAAATGTAAATATCCAACAGTCCCTGCTCCACTTTGGTGTGCAGAGAGAGGATCCAGCTGGATTGTCCACCAATTTTGGAGCCACAGCTATTCTGGGCCTTGGCTTGAGCTCTGGAACAACACCCAGCCATTACTGGGGCCTTGGATTTCCAGCCCTAACGAGGCTCTGACACACTGCTAGTGAGAGGAAAAGAGAAGGCACACCCAAAAATAAAACATGATTTCATTCCATGGCTGTTTACACTTCATGCTAACCACTCCTTACTGATAGTGGCATTATTAAGTGATAATCTATAATCACCCATGGCCATATTTGACTTCAATTACTTCGGTGTGAATCCAAAATACACCTGGTTTTCATAGACATTGCTTCAGCTCAGAGCTGACAAACAGCTCAATCCATTCTCACCAGTTCATACAGGCTTGGATCATTATTGCAGTTCCATTATTCAGAAGAAACGAACGCATTAACAGCTACTTCTGATGTAATTAATTGCTGTCTCCCTATATTTAACTGCAGTTATAGTATGACTAAAATATCCAAAGATAACAAATATTATATTACGTGTACTACTGAACCTGTTTTCCTACAAATTTACTCTGTATTTTCAGGTACAAAGGACTAGACTTCTCTAAAATATTACCAAGCCTCATATGAAAATAGAAGTCCATGGAGACCATCCCAATAATGTGCTGACAGCTATAAAGATGAAGGCACAAGAGCACACCAGTCCTCACAAAGAATTTAGCAATAAACTTAAAATAATGTCTTTTTCTCCTCTAATTTAGGGAAATGCAGGTAAAACTGCAGCAATAATTAATGAGGCAAAAAGAGCCTTTAGATTGATGAAGCAAGTTAGTTTCCCCAGGATCAGGTACTGTTGTTTAATTTTTACCAGAAGTTAAGGCTACAGGCATATGATCACAATTCTCAAAAAGAAGTAAAAAATATTTAATGGTATTAGTAACTTTTTTTTTTTTTAATGTAAATTAGTCAACAACCCATTGTGGAGGTACGAAAATAATTTAGAAACATCTACCAAGTTTATTAATAATTAAAATCACCTTAATATGTATGTTTCTATGGTTACACTTAATGGGTTTAGCATACAAAGAGATTTTAAACAGTCCCAGGATTTCCCAGCTAATATGAAGAGCAGAGATGGCTTTGAAATTGATCTTTAGGAAGAATAGTCAAGTCATTTGGACTGCAAATCATTCATTTCAATTTCAGCCAGAGAAATCAATGGGCAAGAAAACAGATCTCTCATCAATTAGGACTGCTTCTCTACATCTATCACTTTGACCTATCTTGGGAATTTTCGATTGACAGCGCAGTATATCAGCATTAAACTAAACCTACAGAAAAATAAATATTGGAGAAATTTATACTAGAAAATTTAGTGGCTAAATTTAGTTCTTCTGCGGTATCCTGGAGCGGAAGCCTGAAACCACCCAATTCAAAATGCCAAGTTTAAATGACCTCAACCTCTAGGACAACTCCTGCATGTTGAGCAGCTCAGGACAAACAAGGGATGAGTCAGCCCAGCATCCCAGTGGGACAGCAGCAAGGAACCAATATAAATCACAGAATCACCAGGTTAGAANAGAAGTAGGGATTATAATATCTCCTTTTACACTACAGGAAGACTGGAAATACACAAACTATCAGAAATACCCGGAAAAGTAACTTTCATTCCATTTTGACTGCAGATTACACATACCATCTGCTGATGAAGGGAATGAGACACCTAAACTCCCTGATCATCCCTGATGAAGGGAATGAGACACCTAAACTCCCCTGAAAAAGTGGGCCTAGGTAACTTAAATCTCACTGCTTTCAGAAACAGGTTTTTTGTTTCTACCACTGCCTACATGCTTTTGAAATGCAGAGCAACTCTATAAATAATAAAGCAATATTTGAAGACAAATAATGACTCAGACATTTCTCACCCCTTCTCCCTGCTCTCCAGATGCATTTGAAGGATAGAAATTGTGTTTAGAAGAACAAGAGCTGAAACTAGACATGGTTTGTGGAATTACAGGACTGCAAAGTAACTGTTTGTGCGGCCACCGTGAAATGTTTCTGCAGTGTGTTTTCTTTACAAAGAGCAGTACAAATAATTCAAAGATGAAGCAAAAATGACACAGGAATGGATGGGGGTCATTCCTGGATGCATCTGCCCCTGGATTCTCCCTGCAGTGGTGACCAATGTCATCCTGTGCCAGCATCAGAAATCCTTGGGCACAACAGCAAGGACACCCTTTCCTTTTGGCCCCTACATCTTGTGACAATACACAGAATATCACAATGCCTGACAAAAATTATCAACCACTTCTAAGCTTCAGTACTGTTAAATCACTTTGCAACACTCTAATCTTGCCATTACTTGTCAGTCTCATGACTCATTTTGGATGATCTGCAAACTCTGTCACTGCAACCTCTCCTTTTCCAGATAATTTCTGCTGTGTTAAACAACACAAACCACTGTATAAATCCTTGAAAATATCTATTGGTAAAACCTTCACTATGGAAATCTGCTTCCACACTGATGTTTCAATCATTTTTAGCCGAAGGAAGCATTTCCTCTCAGTAGAGAAACCCAAGTATGGTTTATTGATCAGATTTATCTACACCTTCAGCTTCTCCACAGATCTTAGTACATTCAGGAAATATGATTTGCCTTAAAAATATCCGTGTTGACTGTTCACTTCATGACTGTTCCAAAGTTTATCTCTTCCAGTGACTGCTGCATCTTGGCTTTGACTGATTGCCTGGTGCAGGAATGGGATGCAGTGGGCTGTAATTCCTAATGTTTTTCAAGGCTTCTTAGGGAGCTTTTAAAAAGAATGGGAAGGACATGACCCCCACATTCCAGAGCAAGTCAAGCTAAGGTGCAGGAGTAGGTTTGTTCACAGTAAGGAGTTAATTCCCAGTCTGAACTCTCTACAAACTTGCTCTTTCCATCTTATTGGGTTTTTTTTCTCTTTTGCCCTGAATCCATTTCTTTTGACACTTTGAGATGCTCCTTCATACTCCTGTCCCCTTCCTCCACTGAGGACATCTTCAGTGTGACACATCCTCCCTTCTTTCTAAAATAACTGAAATATTTACTGGTAGTTTATAGTTTTCTCTTCCACTTTGACAGGACTTTCACTTTTTTAAGGGAGGTTGGGGATTTTGAATAATTCTCCTATAGTATTTTTGAACTCCAATAGAAGTAAAACTCTTTGTATGAACTCTTTGCCAGGTATTTGATTGTCAATCACCCAGATCTATGAAACTCAAAATTTCCTGACTGTAAATTCATGACTGAAACCAATGGCAGACCCTTTTCCTAAATTATGTGCAGTGAGACAATTGCTCTCTCTCTTCAACATAATAATTTCTTATTTTGAAAGCTACTGCATCAGGGTCCACATGGTTCATTACACAAGCAACAGGGAGTCCCTCCTTGAGAGAATCAAGGTCAAAAAATGACAACTGAGCTGTATTTTGCCTCTAGTCTTTGATTTTAGAAGCTGATGGAAAAAAAAATCTGTCTAATTCTAAAAATCTAAATAACTCTGATGTCCAATAAGAACTTCAGAAAACAGTTCCTTTGAAAAGCATGTGAAGAAGAATTTATTTTTTCTTCTTGGCTCTGCTGCACTGGACTGCTTGTACCTGTCCCCATCTGCTATAAATTATAAGCACCTATTCATAAACACAAGTTATCATCAGGGAACATGTGCTTCATTTGTTCCCAGAATTAAAAGGATGTTCAGGATGGGAGTTTTCAACACAAAAACTGTGGTCAAAGCTTGTTTTCTAGCACATGAGAAAAGGAGCTGGTGGGTACAAACAGCAGCAGCATGTCCTGAGCTCATAGACTCTGAACCACTTCTGCATCTCCTCAGATGAAGAGTTTGGAACCACCAATCTCCCTGGAATCCTGGGGCAATAAATACAATCAATCTTCTAGTATCTACAAAAGTAACTTAGTAGCACTTACAAAGAACATCCTTCATCAGTCATGGCCCAAAGGAAATAATGCTTTTTTAAGATTTCTCATTAACAGATAATTAGGTTTTTTTCCAAAACATTATTGTATCATTATTGTGTTGGGTTGTTTCTTAAGAAAAAAAAAGAATATGATTTATTAACAATTAGGATTCTCATAAGAAAATTACTTAATGCAGTAATGATAGTATAAGAGTTTGAAAAAAATAATCTATGTATAATAAATTCTATGAATTCAAGTTAATTTTCATGTTCCAATGACCCTTAGCAAATGTAGGTTTGCCCAACAGCACAGTAATATTAGGTGAAGTTGATTCATTCTGTTTTCCTATTTACACACTTTCAAGATGCTCTGCATTGCCCATTTTGTTGTATGAAGTTCATACATATCCTTACAGTTTTTCTTTTATGGAATTAGCAAGCTGCCCACTGCAGACATTGCTCTTTCCATGTGTCTGTTTTAACCATTATTCCAACCCTACAACAGCTTCTTCAGGAACATTTGAGGGCTTCTTTGTCAAGTAGAAAAGGATCTGTTGAGGAAAGGCTGTTTTGCTAAACATCTGATTCTTTAGTCTGATCTCCTGGAAAAGATAAGATTTAACTGATCCAACTTAAACCTTTTGTCTAGTTTTGACCAAATTTGATTTAAAAACAGCCAATATACAAAGTTCCTAGAGGCTCCACAAAAATTGGAGCAATGCAGAGTGAAAGATCTATTGGCACCTGCTGAGGCAGAAAGGAAGGAAGAATTTCCATTTTTCACATGTATATTCATTGCCTGATCAGCTGCAGCTCCAGGATTTGCTCCCTCTTATCCCAGTTTGAAATATCAGGAGGCAGAAAATAACCCCAGTGGTGCTGAGGGGATTCTTTAGGGTCATTGTGAAGTGCTATCATCAATAAGAATGTCTGGGTTTGTTGCCAGGAAATATTATTTGTAGAAAACCAGCTTTCATCACTTCTGTGATCATGAAATACATGTAATATATTGTAAATCAGGCTTGAACATGAATTCTGTTAAATTAATAGAGCCCCTGAATTCAAGTTATAGCCAAGCTCAGCTACATCTACACTGCTTTTTTTTTTTTTTTTTTTTTCAT
>VWYO01017607.1:53679-88679 GCA_013400275.1 Rhadina sibilatrix
AAAAAAAAAAAAAAAAGACAAATCTGAAGTGCTGTTTTCACTTCATAGTTTGTTAGGACATCAAATACATATCCTTTAATGAGAATTAATATGCTGTAGCTTAATAATTCATGTACTTGCAATGAAAGCCCTTTAATATAATGGAGTGCTGCTTCCTTCATTCCTTTCATTGCTGAGGTAGGTTGGTATTTTTTCCCTGAAGGTCAGAAGTGTTCCATTCCTCCATGCAAGCCATGAATTTAATCAGATGTTAAGCTCTGACACCTCCAGCCACCCATTCAGGCCCAGCTCAGCAGGGCTTTGCACGTTTTCAGGAACACCAGAGTAGCAGGAGAACTCGAGGTGTCTGTTCTGTCAGGATCAGAAGCAGCTGTACTATGCAACTGTGATCACATATTTATCAAATTTTGTGTTCCCTCCTCAGTACTGCTGTTGGAAATTAATTCCTCTTCTCTGGGTACCAGAAACTTTTCTTTTAATCTTATGCCAAATTTTACATCCATTAGTTATTGTGCCAGTGTATTCCCTTCACTTAAATCATCTGGATTTACAGAAAATGCTTTTGCTAGGCCGAGCAAATTGAGCTCATATATATTTCTGACCAATCTTGCCTTACCTAGACCATAACTTGATTTTTTTTCTCTAAACCCAATCTTTGTTTCTTGATGGATTTCAAAGAGCTTTATTTATTGCCTAAGTGCTATTCATAAATAACACCCTTTCCCACTTGTACACTTTTCTACCTTGTTTGCTTCTTGTTTCTCTGTCCTTATCTGTGGATTTGCCTTTTCCACGTGGAATTGCAGACATACTTCAGCAAAATGCTCTCCTTATATGCCATCAGACTTACTCAAGGAATCAGAATTCCTTGTGTCTCTGTAATTCCATCTTCTCTCTGAAAAAGTTCCTCATCCATTTCTTCAGCTGTCACCAAAACATTCTTGTCTTCTGGACGAGCCAAAATTCTTGCTGATGACTCTTTCCTATTGTCTGACCATACTCTGGCACAGCACAATCATTGCATTCGACATGGTGATGATTTAAAAACGAGCAATTGGATATTAAAAAAAATAATTTTTAAAAATCCAGTAGATTTTTCCTGGAGAGCCCATGTCTAGTTCCGTCATGAGAAATACATTCTTTTGCTTCCACATCATTTTTAGTAACTGAAACAAAGATTCAGGCCAATAATTGGGATTCAGACCTTTCCCAACTAAGCAGCTGATAAAGCACTCACACAGATCTCTCATGTGGTGTTGGAAAGGTTTTGAGGTTTCTGCAAATCATTCTCTTCTCTGTGAGCACACACCATTATCTTCCAGGCTTGGACACTCATCCTTGCCAGATTCTTTCCTTCTCTTTAGACTCCCTCTCATTTTCTACTTCACTTTCCATCGGTACCAAAAAACTTCTTAATTCAGCACTGCTGCTTCTCTCTTGTGTTTCTCACATCTTCCTCTGACCTATAAACCTTCTGTCTAGGTTCTCTTCCCAGCCTGAGAGATCATGATCATCTCTTTTGACACTTCAGTTTTTTGCCTGAGGTTTGACATTTTTACAGCTGCTTCTTTAGTCCATGACAATTCTCTTCTGTGAAGCATGTAATTTATCATATATAAATGGTAGCACTGAGATAGCCACTGAAAACTAGCAGCTTCCAGCAGCTTTTTACATCCAGATTTCTTCAGCTTCCTCCCTTCTTTGAGTGTTTTTCTACTACTGCTTCAACAGACAAGATGCATTTGCTCTTTGCCTTAAATTCACATCTCAGATGAGGAAAAAAAAAAAAAAGTTTCCTCATAGATCTTAAAGATTTTTATCCTGTTTGCAAGCCTGGACCACGTCTAGTCTTGGGCTTTTCCTGAGGTCAGTCCTGCCATGTAACTACAGCTAACAGCCAGATCAAAGGCAGGATATATAGAAAGCTTCTTATCCAAAATACCTGATCCACCTCCACCCCCCTTCCAAAAGACAAAACAGACAAATAACAATAACAACAAAAAAGTTGTAGGAGAAAAAAATAAAGTTTTGGGTTTGATTTATTCAGTGCAAAGAATCCTGTGTACCTCTCACTGTGTTCTGTCCTTCACTGAGCATAAAATGCCCTGCCAATTTTCACCAGGCCACTCACAGCTTCCAGATTTTACACGCCAGCAATTGCAATACTCATTCTTATGCTGGATAATTCCTTAAAACTGAAGAATAGAATCCTTGATTCACCATTTGTCCATCAATACCGTGAAGAGCAAGTCCTCTGAGCCTGGATAAGCACAGTCTCTCTTCGCAGGTGTCCATCTCTTCTGAAATGTGGGAAAAGAGCTGGGACTTGTTGAGCATCTCCACAATTCCCTTTGTGCTCTTCGGGGTCTGCATTAGTGTGAGGATGAAACTTCAAAAAGCACCATCATCAGTTAAAAGGTGCCAAAAGCTTGTTTTGTAGATGCACAGAACCACCACACTAAGTTAGTCTCAGAAAACATTTCCATGGTGTAGTGGAGAATAACCTGCCAGTGGAAGTACAAAATAATCCTGCATCCCACTGTTTTGTGCTTCATTTGACTTCGTGTGGACAAATAAACCGGAAAAGTAACATATGGAGGGAGACCAAAAATTGAATATCACATCCCAGTGCTCTATCAGCAAGAGCTAAACAAAACACATCAATAACAGTCAAGGGTTGTAGCCTGGGCCATCTGGTCACAAAGGCCCACATTACCAAGGTTGTACTAAAATGGTTTAATTTCAGTGTTTTCCCTCAGGCAAGAAGCATGGCATGCAAATCTTAAATCCTGCTAAAGGTGAGACTTCTCCACCTACAAACACAGCATGCCTAGGATAGTTATTTAATTAAGACTACCCTAGTGAAAGGTGTGGAAATGGCAAGGCAATAATCCAATTCCTGAGTGGGGATTCTGGACAGCCAGTAACAGCACAGAGAACAGGCTCGACACATGTACTTCCTTTTCTAGCTAAATACTAATTGGAATTCTGGTAATTAATTTGAACAAAACACTGTTTTCACTTGTCCAGTGCAGTATCTCCTTCCTGATATATATATATACATAACAAAACGGGATGAAGGAAGTCCTCTAAAATTCTTTTTTTCTTCATGGTATTGTTTCCTAACTGTGAAATAAAACTCAATTAATTATTCTCCCCCTGTTCCCCTCTTTCCACACATCTGCCCTGCACCCCACTAAGTGTTAATCAGCATTTCACCTGTTGGCTGCTGCAATCACTTCCAAACAACCTTGTGCAATTCCAGCCAACACAGCATGGGGTGGAAAGCTAGAGGAAGTCAGGACAGGTTAATAAACCACATTGGTAATTTGCTAAAGCAGGGGGGAAGGAAGGAGGGAAAAGTAAGAAAGAAAGGGGAAATGACACACTGGAAACCTGTTTTTCACAAGAACATCCAGACAGGATCAGGTGATGGTACCACACAGAACAAGCCACATCTGAAATCATCACCATCATCCATTTCATGCAGTTGGGAAAGCTTTATGTTCCTTCTCATGTTGGAAATTCTGTTATAACATGCAAATTATTCATTCTCTGGATGCTTTGCCTCTTCCCCAGAACACCATAGAAACCACAGCTAATCTGCAGTGTCCTTCTGCAGCAGAGATGGCAAAGCTGAGGTTCAGGAAAAACCAACACCCATCAGGAGCTGTGATTCCTCAGTCCGTGTGGTGCCCTACAAGGGTTCTGAAGATCAGCCCCAAAATGTTTTAGAAGGGGATATAAACACGTTCCTCACACCTTACACAGGTGGGCAACTAAGTGAATGTTTTAAAATTCATGAAGCTGTGGAAAGCTGATGATAAATATCTAAATTTAAGGGAGGGAGATGAACAACTTTTTCTCCAGTTTGTGCAGAATCTGAAACAGGTACAGGAACCAATACTCTGAGTTAGTAAGGCATTCCTTGTAGTTAGCAAGACCTCACAGCTTATTTTATGAAGATCTGTGACAAGTCAAAAAGACCTGAAATAGTTTCTTTTTTTTCAGCATCAATTTTGACTGAATCTCTTACTTACAATCAGTATTGCAGGGAATCTGAACCTTTTTATTTATACTTTGCTCAGCATTCAGTTGCAAATTACCACAGTTGACCTAGAATATGTCGTTCCATTATTTTAAATACCTCTAAAATTTTTTGTCGCCCCTGACACACACATAATCTCTCTTTCTGTTTGCAATATACTCCAGCCAAATTAATCATCTGGATACCTAAATTAGAGCTATGCTGAAAAAAAAAAAACCCATAAAAGATTGTAAAAATCATGACAGCTCCAAGTATTTAAAATTGCTGATCATTTGCAGTTCCTATAATTTAAATATTAGTTGAGGACAGTCTTCTCAGGGCCTTTGAAAAACAGCCTGCCAGATGCTCTCACATTTCTGTCTTTGTACAGCCTGTAAGGCGCCTGTGATCCCCGAGCAGCACTCCAGGAGCAGGAACAAATCAGGATGACAAGATGCCAGGAAAACATTGCAGTACAAACAGGGCCTGGTTTGTCTCCTTGTGCCTGAGGAGCCTCACTTACCACAACTCCCATCTTAAACTCCCCATAAAAAAAAATTCTTAATGAAGGAACTTCTACAGAGAGACTCTGGCTGCCTGAGATCTAAAAATTCAGTGTTCACAAGCAGAGATTCAGGCTGCCTGAGATCCAAAAATTCAGTGTTCACAAGCAGAAGGGATGGAAGAGGGCAGGAAGAACTCTAGACTCTTGCTACCAATGTGATAAGCACTACAAAGGTGTAAGAGTAATAGATCAATTACTTAATATCAAAATTTGATCCAGTTTTGTTGACTTACCTTGCCAACTACTCTGGGGAACGGAGGTCTTTGATTTTCAGGAATTAATATTGGAGTTGCCAAAATAGCCCTTTTTTGTCTTGGAATTCCAAGGTTGCCTTCTAGCTTTAAGATTTCCTAAAAAAAGAAGAAGACCAATTAGAAAAACTTCCAGATATTCAGTTGTTATTCCCTTTCCCTGCCCCTTTAGGCAAAATTACCATGAACCACCAGATTCTAAGTTTAATATGATTTATTTTCCAGCAATTAATGAGACCATATCAAAGCACGTATTTCATCTTGCCGGTTACTGAATTTATTTCTGTAGCAGTAGACAGCCCACATTCATTTTGTACTCATGTAAACAAGTTATAAACCTTAGCAGGTGTGTCTATAATCCTAAACTGATAACTGCTTAAATCACAAGCTTTTAGGAAGGTCTGGTTTACCTCGAATATTTGCACAAGACCAGTAAAAAGCCACGCTTCAAATGTCTTTAGAGAATTTTCTCTGAAGATGTATATGATGATATCTTTAAAGAAAGAGATGATGATAGACATCATCTGTACTCAGTCATTTCTCAGTCCAGGCTTTCAATCAAACAGAACAGAGTGAATTTGCAGACATAGTCCTCAGGTAATGAACTCTCAATAAACAGCAAGAACTTGTAACTTCAAATTAGACACCAAAGCCCAGGTGTAACTGCAAATATGAGCTAGTAGGTTGTTGGTGTTGGATGTTTTGTGCTGGGGTTTGCTTTCTCTTAGAGAAAGCTTCATACTATGCCCTCAGAAAGAACAAAAATGAAAGTGGTTTACACACAAGACTTCTTTTTCTGCTGAATTATCTGGAGCATTTCTCTCTTTCTGAACTTCAGGCAGTTCAGCACTTTATGAGCTACCACTATGTGAACTCTCCACAGTGGCCTCTGGCCCCTGGAAAACTCTGCCCACCACACCTTTGCTTTCTCTTCCCTTCTGCTCTCTGATCTGCTCAGCGCTCTCCCTGCAGGAGCTGTGGCTTCCTAGAGACCACTCTCCTTCCATTGCTTCCTCCTACAGTCTCTGCAACTCTCTTCTCCAAGCACAGTTACTACCAAGCCCAAAAAGAGCCTTTCCCATCTCCCAAACCTCTCCCTTGATCCAAGACCTTTTTTAGAAGAGAGAAAACAACAAAAAACCCCATGAAACAAACAAACACCCACAAACAAATGAAACAAAACAAAACCAAAAACCTAACAACAACACAAAACATCCAGAATTGTAGTGCATTGGGAACTGTGGAACTGAAGAATATTTCAACCATTATTTTTTGTTCGGGTTGTCATGGCAGTTTTGTAAAAAAATCACTGATTGAATTAAGTGTCTCATTCCAATAAGGCAGTTATGTGCTACAAGGAAACACTTTGCTCTCTTAATGCAGAAACTCCAAACCCCTTAAGTTTTCAGTCAGTTCTAGAATCCATGTTGTTCTTTTATTAACTGATTCTTCATTGCACAATGAAAGCTCCAGTCCTAGGCTGCATTTTTATAAAACTTCAAAGCTGAATGAGTTTTCTTGGTGGCACAATCTGGATCCATCAGCCAACTTCTCCACAGGCTGCTCCTGCCTCCCTCTGTGGCAATGCCTCCTAAGGAGCCTCTCACCACAAAACTCTGCTCTACCTCTACTGTCTTTAGCATCATCTCTCAAATTTGACAACAAACAAAGCTAGGGAAGCTCAAGTTTTCGCCAGTTTGCTTTAGTCATGATAAAGTCAAAGAGCAGTGAGAACCTTGCAGAGAATCACTTCTCACAATTCTCAAAACTTTTTGAGGCTCCCCTGGTAGAGTTCCCAGCTCTCCCAAAGGCTTTGCCATTTCTCTCTAATCTTTCAGTCTGAAGGCCACTCGGGTCCCCATTTTTGTCTTTCAACTCCTCTCCCAAGAGAGTTTTCCTTAATAAAAATTCATGAGAGAGTTCAAGATAAAAACAGTTGAAGTGTCAAATGAAAAAAGCTGAATCCAGTCCAAAGGCAAATTGTACAGAGAAGTAAAGCTTTCAAAATCACTTGCAGTGTAAACACAGTTGGGCTGACACGTGCCTGAGATGATCCTGAGGAGCAGCAGTGACTCCCAGGATGTCCACAAGGAAACCTCAGTTCTTTAGCTCAGCAGCAGCAGCGTTTATCTGATCAGACCTTTCAGGCCTGCTCCTACTGCTGTGGTTTTCCTTCGACTCTGGGAGATTTAGAGCAGAACTCCCAGGTCTTTGCAAATGAACAAGACACTTAGATTTGCTCATCTTTGTGTCTTGGAAAGGTTTGAAAGGGACCTTTAAAGACCATCTGGTCCCACCTGCAGTGAGCAGAGACATCTTCCACCAGAACACTTTTCTCAGGGTCCCACCAAACGTGACCTTGAATGTGTCACATTTCCTTCTGTGTTAGTTCCAAACAGAAAAACAATTTCCAGATTGTGCAACATCTAGGTCTCACAGTTTTGGTAGCCACAGATCCATAGGCAATTAAGTCATCACTTTCCCATGATAGGCTATCCTTATACTTTCCCAAAGGTTCTCAAATGGAAGAAAAACTCAAATTATACCCAGTGAGTCATTAATATAAAGAAGTGACATTCTAAAGGAAAGCAGTAGGTAAGACTTAAGGCCTTTAAGTCCAGATTTCTAAGCAGAACTTCAGAACAAAACAATAATAATAATAAAAAAATATTGTTTTGTCTTTTGTTTCTAACACAATTATTCTGTTTCATGGAGAAGAAAGTTCTGCAGATTAGGCACAGAATGTTAGTACTTCTCTGAATATTCTTCAAATCTCACTGTGTGTTTCTAAATAGTGATTTCTTTGTGATGATTTCTTTCTTATCATCCCCTGGTGTCTAACAGCAATGACTGATTAAATGAGTGGCCAAAAGCACCACTAGGGAATGCAGGTAAGCAGAGGAGAAGAAAAGGTCAAGAGTACTCCACCAACACTTGAATAATTCACTGCTGTTTGTTGTTATCATGTTTTCCACATTTGTACAGAACTAAGAAAAAGGGAAAATATTTTGCTTAGTGCCAAGCAGCTGCAACTGCAGGTTTGATCCTCAGTCAGTGTAAAATCAGAAGCCAAGGAATCTGATGTTACATATGCACTTAACCTGACTCAACAGTTAAAGCACTGATAACTCTCATTCATGGGTGGATATGTTATATATATAGTATTTTTTACTGGATTCACTTATTTAATTTCTTGGAAAGCAACTCACAAAAGACGTAAAATTAATCCAAATAGAGTTGACAATTTTGCTTCAAACTTTCTTAAAATATCAGGCTGGCATTGTCACAGGAGTGGTCTTTTGGACCTTGCCATGACTGAACCCCACACAGGAGATCTCCATCACCTTTGCTGGAACCAGCTGATCAAAACTACAGAGGCTACAACAACTCCAAATGAGTATGTTTGTGCCAGGAGAGGCTGGAATGACCTGTCCCAGGTGTGTGTGTCCCACCAGCACCCAGAGAGATGCTGACTGTGGTCACATCTGCTTCTCCCACAGGTGCTGCCTCTTATGAAACACAGGAACATAAAAATGTCTGTCCACAGACACCCATCCATAGGAAAAATTTAAAATATATATAACATCGTGAATATATGCCTACCTAAAAAAAAGTGCACCAAACCCAAAGATTCAATCTTTTTGACTGTTTTTTGGTGGTGTTTTTTAAACAAAAATGGTAGAAGAGAAATTCTATCAGGTTTGTTATTTTTACTGCTTCACTACAAGTTCATATAGATATTGATACATAGATCATTGTATTTCACATGGTCAGTGAAATATACTTTTCATGGTCAGTGGATTATGATCAGAATCCAAATATTATTTCCCTGCCTCTATTTCATAACCAAATTTTATGCCCCCTTTTTGACTTCCTTAATTTCCCCTTTTAGACATGGAATCAGCTCAGCCGTTCTTTACCTGATTCATTGGCAATAAAGTTTGATTTCCTGTTCCCAATAAAAAAGTGCCAAACACGGCCTTCTCATTTTTCCAGCATTTTGGCTAAATTTGAATTGAGAGATGCCAGTCTGCCCAAATTACAAGGCAGTAGTACCAAGTTTGAAATGCAATTTGCAATTTCCCTACATCCTTCAAGAGCTCTCCTCTTTGTTTTGTTTTTCTTTCTTTTTACCAGGCCTTCTTGCAGTACTTGAATATTTGAATGAATGTCCTGGTCACTCTCCAGCAGCACAAACCATTACTCTTGGCAAAGAAAATTTCATTAGAACTTGTCATGGGAATAGGGTGGCTGAATTCTGGTATTGATTTGTCACAATAAGGGCTGGAAACACCACTGGAGTGGCAATCTGTAATTCACTGTGGTGACCAGAAAAGTGCTTGAGTTTCTTGTCATTTAGTTGGTCTTTTATACAAAGGTTGAGGTTATAAAATGGGGTCAGCCCCAAATAAAAAAAAATAAAATTAATTGGATGCTTGTTGCAAGCAAAGTTCATCTGAAGTAGGGAATGGGGTGTGGTAATCTGAGGTATACTGGTCTTCCTACAAAATAACACCACAAAAATGCTGAAAAACTAGAACTCTTTGCAGGTGAACTTAAGAAATAATTTTATATTATTCTCAGTTGAAATTTTAAATCGTATTTTAATACTTAATTCCTTTATGCATGTTATTTCTGTCATCAGACTATTGTTATCATCAGCAGTATTGAAGATAATTATTTCTAAAATACATGCCTAAACCAGAAAATATTTTCTCATATTGGTGGTAATATTAAAAAAAAATCTAAGGAATGTGTTGGAACTCTAAGTTAATGAACAACTGTTTAATCAAAGAATGACCTCAAGGAATAAATTTAAGAAATATAAAGGTCAATGGCATTCACACAAACATCTGCTCAAAAGCAGTCTGTCCTCAGTGCCCATAAATGTCACCCTAAAAATCGCTTTGTGTACTTGGGAAGAACAAACCCAGCTATAATGCAGCTGGCTAAGGGGAATTGGGTATTTCAGAGAAAAAAAAAACTTCCAAGCTGGTGATGCATGGTCAGATACAACATCTGGGTAGTGGAAATTGCTGGTGAAACTTGATTAAATTACACTGGGTGTTCCTACTCCTGTAATTGTTCTGTAGGTGGAGAGGCAGAGCCTCACACTGCCCAGTTTCTGATATAGCCATTAATTGCAGGGACACTTGGTGATCTCAGCCTCAGCTTTGCTCCTGGGCCCACCATCTGCCTGGGCCACAGGTATTTTTATAGGATGGAGGCTCCTGTTATCTTTAGAGTCAAGAACATAGGTGAAAGAAGTTATTCTTGTTGAAACCATATGGTCAGATGTAAATCAGAACCATTTTAATGCTGATATATTCTAGAGTGGCTTTGATACATAGGTGATAAAACTATGGTGGAGACACATCTGCATTTTTACTTTGTGAAATAATTCATTCAGTTATTACCCTGAACCTCTGTGGTATCTTTTGTGATGGAAAATCCTGTTTCTATTGAAATATAAGTTTCATTTATCTACACACCTGTCTTATTCTGTGACAGGGAAAAGTTTTTCTAAGATGAAAATAAAGTACCATGAACTTTGCTTTAGCCATGGGAGTTATCTGTACTGAGAATAATACACTCTTCATTTAAATTAACATTTCAGGCTTTTTTTGTCACCATTTATAGAGTGTTATTCTCATTTTGAAGCATATGTGAATCACCCCCTCTTACTGGAAATCTCATATTAGTGCAACACTGCTCATTAAATATAATGAGGTGTCCCTCATACACAAACAACCAAATATGCTCTGACTGCCTCATCTGTCAAACACAACTGAAATACAGGCTCGAGGAGAAAGACAATGGCTGACCTTATGCCTCTGTTTTCACCAGGATATATTAGCAACACATCACTTATCATGGGTAAAAATACCCTTTTCTCCATCCCTGCTGTGTTTACACTTGTAGCAAAGCAAACAAAACCAGACTGCTTTTCCAGCATGCCAGGAGAAATGAAAAATTCCTAAAGATATCCCAAAACCTTCAGCACCTCAAATAAATGTAACTGAAATAAGGAAAACATTTTTGATGGCATTGCCTAGGCATTAAAGCATTAAGAAAAGTGTAATAAAAATTTACCTTAAAAATAGGGGGAGGTTCTTTTGTTTTATGAAATCAAATTATTTTGGGTGAGATACCAAATTGCTACTGAAAATAGAAACACAGTGCAGATCTGAAGCAATTAAAATCCTTCAAAAGTCTCGTTCTTTTGAAACTTAACCAAAGCCAGGTGGAAAATACATTGCACAGCATGGACACAAGGCCTTAAGTTCTTACTCTCAGTATTCCTGCTCTCAATATTCCACTGAGTGGAATCATTCCCCTGCTTATATTGGAGGAACTCAAAATTCCAGAGTCCTTTTAACATTCAAAAGGGAGAAAGAACACACAGAACACGAATCTCAGTTCTAGGGCATGATAAAGAAGAATTTTTGGTGGGGCAATAACCTACGTGGAGCCACAAAATCTGCAGATCAGTAGCACACAAATGACAACCCCGAATGTGGAATAGCACAAGCAGCCATGAACAAGCAGTTCCACGTTTCCCTCCTGGGATATACGGACAATTTCTAATAAAGAAAGTTTATTTCTTATGTAAAATAAATATTATTCATAGCAGAAGTTGCTCTACCTTGGAAAACTGGCTTTCTATGTCTTGCTGCAGGGCAGGCAGCTGTGTGTGCAGAAAATGAACACATTTTATACCCTTCTTCTGGGCTTAAGTGCTATGGAATTCACTGCATTATAACAGTGCTGCACAAAAGCCATTCCATGATACCCCACAGCAAAAATTGTGTATGTTAAAGCCATGTGTGCTGCTCAGTGATGGAGCAGCTGCAGTCCCAGACCCCTGCATGAATGGACACATAAGCCACATCTCTTCCCCTGCACATTTTGGTCACTTGACCTGTGCAGGTGCATCAGCTGGGCACCTCCAGATGCATCCTGCTTTTTGCACAGCAATGATCACATAGAGGAGATTCACTTATGGATAAATTTCCATTTACCTTATGCTGAAAAAAACAAACAACAAAAACCCCACATTTGTTAAGAGTGAGAGAAGTCTGTTTCTATTTGGAGCAATCAAGGTTAGTTTAACTGGGAGGGACTTCCAATAATTTCCATTAGAACTGGTGCTCTCTTGCATATAGAATTTTGCAGTCATGTGCCTGCATGCCTGCATCCTCCTCCCTCCTTTCCTGCTCTACCAACTCTTAGGAAAAAATAATTTTGCCCAAGATTGCAGAGCTGGGCTGCATTATGTTTAGATCACAATAAAATCTGGGATATTCTATTAGGCCTGACTATGCAGGGTGCTCTGCAGAGCTGCATTCCTGAGCTTTCCCATACAGGAGCTGGCAGGCTGACAAATGAAGCCATGGTCTGTGATGAAGACAAAATGCCCACTTAGATCCAGGCTACAGCAAAGCTCCTCAGTCACCAGGCTGCATTTCAAACTTGGTTGAAAGAAGAAATAAATGTTAGTGCATTAATCTGCTTCACTGCTTGGGCCAGCTACACTGGGAACAAATTAATTAATGGACATTAACTGAGTCCAAAAAGCTGAAATCACAGTGTATTCATCCACTTCACAATTTGGGCTGTAGTTTGACTCCTCAACACAAATTAACAGGCAGTAACTGGCCGACAGCAGCAGCTTAACTCTGTTGTGTGGCACAATAAAGAGACAGTGCTGTAGTGCCTTGTGGACAGCTTTTCATTATCACCTGAGTGCTGCCGGGCTTCGTGCTGCACTTTGGCTGCATTTTTCAAAGGTGAGAACACAAGACCTAAACATGCCCTGCGTTATTTGTTCCCACCACAGCGACCCAATTAAATTCACAGGACAATGCCTCAGTTCTAAACCTTCCATTAGCCTGGACAGTCTCAAAGACCCACACAGTATTACTAAAGAAAAGAGCATCCAGCTGAAGTTCTGACTTAGATGAAAGGTGTCTAAAACTTCACGTGCAGTAAACCAAGTTTTAAAAAGTACTATTGCCAAGACACATTAAAAAAATCCCAGTCATTCAGTCAAATTTGACTTCCAGATTTAATTTCTGCAGAATTTATAAAATAAGCTGGCTAGGAATAACAACATTGTTTTGGTTTTGCTGTATCTGTTTCGGGATGGGAAATGAAAGCACAGCTTTTTTTTGCAGAAAGATTCCCAAAAGAAAAGTGAAACATACAAGATGGAGACCCAGACACAGGCTTGGACATCTTTGTGAATTCTCACATTTCTCCTTAATCACATGCTGGCAATTAAGTCTGCTTCAGGAAATTCAAAGAGTGTACCTGTCAGGAATCAGAGGCAAATTAATTGCTGTACTGGAACAGATCAATGATTCATGAGCTGTAACATCAAGCTGCTAACAATATTAATTGCCACATACTTCAGGGAGAAGAGCCTAAAATGGCAGGAGTCATAGTTTACAATGGTTTGAAGATGTTTTTTCTGGATTATAACTGCTGAAACTAAAGCCAGGTACACTTTACAGTACATGAAATGTGACATGAGAGTTCCCAGCTGTAAATCATTCCAATTCATTTGCTTGAATCTGAGCATCTTGGCCTAACAACCTGTAGCCACAGGAGCACAGAAATATTTATATTCCTTAGTTCACACCTGCTGACCTTTAACTGAGCATCTCTGTGGTATGAGAACAGTCCCCACCTACACAAGCACCAAGTAAACAGGTTTTATTAAAGTTTCCTGGCCAAGAGAAGACAGATCCAGACTGACTCCCTGCAAGTCATTTGCCTGGCAACTCCAGTGCTACTTGTTTTTGTGGCATTGGCCATGGGCTTCCCACTCTGTGTTTCTGAGCAGTGGGAGGCAGAATCCAAGATTATTAAGAGGGAATGATGCTCTCAAAGCTGTCAGAGCAGGGCTGGGGCACTCCAGTGCTCCTTGTTAACTCCAATGCAGTGACTGAGCAGGGACAGCCAGCCCAGCAGCCACAGCATTCACAGGGGACAGAGGAGACACCGGTTCTCTATTGTTCTAATAATTGCTCCCACAGACCTTCCAGTGAATGCTGTTATTTCAGCACTCCACAGATCTGAAAACCCTGCTCAGGTCTCGATTTCTAATCCAGTATGTTTCTGGGGAAGAAATAATGCATTCAAATGCATTCAAAAGCCTGGGCTCTGACCAAAGGAGATTCTGCACCCCTTTATTTCCCCTTTACCTTTTTGCTCATATTTCATAATTGTTCTGTTCTGTCAGATAAGTTCTATTTTTATCTATATGCATTTTCTTGGTCCCAAAGTAACTGAAGTCATTAAAGCCGGACCTGTGATGTCTGCTGCCTTTACTGACATGATGGAATTTAAACAGGACAATTCTAGACCTGAAAACCTGAGTTCTCACAGCTTGAGCTAAAGCAGCAATATTTCTCTACCCCCCATAATTACCCATCATGCAGCCAGCCCCAGAAGAACCTCGAGTGGACTGCATTTAAATGTCTTTAGGAATTTGTAAGATGGATTCTTCAGTTCTCATGGCACATGCCAGGTACAAATGTCCTGCCTCCGAATGTGACAAAGACCTCTGTGTGTGTCAGAACAGGCACTGCATGCTGCTTCTATAAAGTGCAGAATTTCCAAGGAATGTAAGAAAATGAGTTCAACTCTGTATTATTCAACTTTCTCCAGGCCATTCCCTTTGGTATCCCAGCTCCAAAATCAAACCTTCAGCACTGTGCTTGAGGGTCTGGCTGCTCTTGCCTGATCATTGCACAATGAAGTGCACTATGACTTTCTTAGCCTAAAATAGCTTTATTTTGCTGGAGCTATCTAATAGAGACAAGTTAATAAATTGCAGCATTTCTAATTTGATACATTTTTGGTCCTGTTTCAGTTTACAAACTGTCCATTAGCAGACCCTGAAATCTGTGAACAAATACATTATCTACCATTATACGCAAGTTTTTCAGATGAGTAATTTTTGATCTTCAGATTGCTCAAGCAGTTGCTTGGAAACATTTGTCTGTATTAGTTACACAAGTCATGTGGCATTATTTGTCTTTTCAGATTGGATGGCTTCTGTGAATAAGCAGCAGAGCATGAAATGCAAATTTCATGATATAAAATTCAGAACTTGCTTTTGGCAAGGATTTGATTTATTACATTTAGAGCACAAGATGAAAACAAAAAGGTTATCTCTGTGATCTGAATGACTTGACGGGAAGTGATGCCTGTGCCACTTGGAGGAGTAATGGCATAAATTATAAAACCAAAAAAAATTTAAAATATGGAATGAGGTTTGGAATAGTCGTGCTGTGGAGAATGAACCAAAGCCATGGAAATACTTCTGTTGATTAGTACTTTCCAGGGAATAGTACTTTTCTAGATTAAAACATAGGTGGGTAGGTCATAAAATTCATGGGAGCTCAAGTAAACTATTATTTTTCTTATTTTAGAGTTTTGAGCAAGCAAAGAAATAGAAGCAATGGAGCAAGTGTTCATATTGATGGGAACAGCCTGGTATCATTCAATAAGGTTGAAAAAAGTATTCATTGGTGTTTCACTGTACATTATAGAAAATACAACAGAGCCATTTTTCAGCTGATTCTATCAGTGTGAGGGAATTGGAAACTCACACATTTTCGCTTTTAACTTTGTAAAAGAACCACTTGTATTTGCCTAAGTGTTTCTGCACGGATAGTAATGATTTTTCCTCTCTATTGGATGCAACAATTTACAAAAGTGAAATCATTGGTTCGAAACTAAATATAGAATTTTACCAGCAGAGACTGGTCCTTTCAGTTGAAGGGAACCAAATATGGTCAAACAATGTTACTGAGCACATCCAGACTGTGATCCAGGCTACTTCCACCAACTATAAATCCCACATTCAAAATACAGCCAGAGCCCAGAAGACTGAACCTAACAAAGCCTGAAGGAGGAAATAGTGCTGAAACAGTGAAGAAAAAAAAGTCTGAAAATAACGGGGTTTGTTGTTATTCGTTATTGTTGGGTTTTTTCCCAATAATAATTTAAATCCAGAGTGCAAGGGCAGTAAAAATCATTTACAAAGAAAATATCTCTGAGGGTTTTGTTTTGTTTTCTGAATTCTAGTTCCCCAATCAAATATAAAAGTGTTGGATCTGATTTTTAGTGACCCTTGTGATAGCTGACAGAAACATATCCCACTGCTAATTATGTAAAGACTCTGACTAAGTTTCCTGGAACTCCCAGGCTTTCCCTGGTACTCCTCAGGCTGGCATCTTTGCTAGGAACAAATGCCAGTGGGTCCCAAATGGCAGTCACTGCCTGGCAGCTGCAGCCTGACTTCAGAGCAAAATATTTGTGCCACCTGTGATTTAAAGCAGGCTTAGTTTTGAGTGGACTATGAGTAACCCATGATTAAGGTCAAATCCTTCTGCTGGCAGAGACAGCCCTGAGTGTGTGTGTGAAATATGGGTGTGCAGTCCTGGGTTACTGTTTAATGCTCTGTCTCATAAATCCCAGCAAAGGAACCAGCCAGGAGTGGTGTCACACCCTGGGCCCCTCTCAGAGTGCAGTCACATGCCAAGGGGTTATTAATGAACTGTTCAAACACTAAATACAAACTTGTTTAGAAAACAAATGTATCAATTTGTATTTTAACAAAAACCAAGTGCTACAACAATCCCACATTTCTGTAATTTGTATAAAAAGTCGCACATTTCTTTAAAGCCAAAGAATCACTTTTTTGTCTCCATCCTTTCTCCGAGGCACATCTCAGTCAGATCATGCTCATCCATTTTCAAAAGCATGTTGTTCCCTTCATAACTGCATACAGAAACTTGCTTTAAGGAGTATGAGCTTATAAATCACCACCCTTTGCCTGTGCTTTAAATCAGGCATAAAAAAAAATAAAAGAACCAGCGTTCTAGGCTAAGATTAAAAGCTGGATTCATATTAAAGAATGGTGCCTTTTTACCATTGAAACTGAAGCTGTAGATTATTCTGTGCTGATTAAGTGCTACAGTGGGCAAAGGACTAACTCATAATGAACACTGCTGTAAAACAATTTATCTACAAGAAAGGAAACAAGTTTGCATAATCCATTTATGGTTGATTCAGCTTTAGAGGAATTTGTTATATAAATATATCTCACCCTGGGGAATTGTTTTGCCAAAAGAACTAATGAAAGTGTTTGAACAACTTAACACTGATAATTAATAGGAATTTTCAGTATCACAATGGAAAATGACACCTTCTCATGTATGTTAACCATCACATCAGTGAGAGACAAAAACTTGGCAAACTCCAAGAGCCAAACACATCAGAAAGTAGAAAATGAATTAATGAATTGACTTAGCAGATGTAAAATTGCTAAGCTGGTGACATGTTTTAACTAAGCCCCAAAAGGTGTTCAACAATACTTCCTTAAAAAACATTCCATAGCTCTGTAATTACCAATTTTAAAAAATCTTAATTAATAGTTCAATTGTTCAAGTGACATCACTCATATTCTGCTACCATGCTGGAATGTTTGAGTAAACATTGTCAAGTCCCATTATGTTGTTATCCACTTTGCTGGCAATCTCAAGCAATGTTTTAAGTTTAGGTGTCAATATTTAATCACCAAGAAGGATCACAAACTCATCAATAATGCCTTGCCAACTGCAATTCCCTGGAGACTTAAAACTTACTGTGAACCTCACCTGCTTTTGTGGTCACATAATTATTTTTATTATGCTTTTTGCCAATGTTGGCTGCCAAAAAAGGTTGTCCTAAAATCCCAGTGTGACAAAAATCAATTTTCAGATGCAAATGAGGGTGCCATAGGTGACATTTTTCATACCCAATAAATTGCCTGTCTGTGGCTTTGAACTAATGGACACATAAACAAGAGAGATTGGTGCCAAGGTATTGCATTATAATCTTAGTGAAGTTTTATGAGACTCATGCTATAGGCTGCAAAGGGGAAATAAAACAGAGGGAGGGGGCATGAACAATTTGAGGAAACCTGCAAGAATAGATTTTTTTAATACAGTATTTTCTTTTTTTTTTTTTTTTTTCCAGAGCTCTAATTTTCCATCCAGCTACTTCTGCCCTCCTTCTTTTATTTTTAATTTTAGGGCTCCTCATGACCCCTTCTGTCTGTCACAACTTTTATCTCATTATGATCCTACACTTCTCTTCTGCTCTGTCCCTTACCTGTCTTCGCAATTTCTTTCCTAGAAAATTTATCCAAACAAAATTTCTTCCTGTCATTCATTTTTAATTCTGACAGCTCTGTGTCCATCTCCACCTCCTTGAGGTGATATTTAAACTTTCTTAAAAAATGCAAGAAATACATTGAAACTCTCATTACCTTTAGAAACAACAAAGAATTTAAGTGAACTCCCTGCTCATGTCAGGCATGGCTACACCTCAGTGAGGAAATCTGCATTTGCACCAAACAAATAGCTGGGATTTCACAGGCTTGTCTGAAGCTTATCCTGAATAATCACAAAATTCTTGAGCCTGCAAATTTAGGTTGAAAGTCCTGTGAGATATTTACCCTTGCAACACAAACAGAAACAAGATAAAACCAATATTTCTATGCTATGCTGATAGTATTGTTTCCAACTGTAGCTGAAATGAAAGATATGATTGCGTAATAGCTTTTCAAGCCTCTTCAAAAGATTTAAGTAAAGTTCAAATCTTAAGCTTTTGAAACTTTAATCTTGGAATAAAGAACAATCTTTTTGTTATTTCACATTTCTCTAGGAAAACATGAATGATACTGAAATTACAAAGAAATGAATCCTTCATCAGACTTATCCCCATGCAAGAGCTGAATAACAATTTGGGGGAGAGATCTGAAACATACCCATTTCAACCTCCCATCCTCTCATGTTTAATAAACTGTTATTGCTGCTGATTCTCCCTAGCTGTGTCTTCAGTTCTGTTTGGGTTAGAAGAGAGGAAAAGATACTTTTTCTGCTGCACGTCTGTTTCCCTCTTCCTGCAAAATCAGAAGTCAAGAAACCACTGCTCCTTGTCTTTGCCCACCAGCATCATGTTCAGAGTTGGTGAAGTGTTGGACAACACTCCCAAGCACAGGGTGGGGATTGTTGGGGTGTGCTATGCAGGGCCAGGAGCTGGACTGATGATCCCAGTGGGTCTCTTCCAATTTAGGATATTCTGTGAGCATCAGCACGACAGCGAGGCAGAACTGGTGTCTCAGACTGTGCAGGCACGGCTCTGTAAGTAGAGTTTTAAACTTGTGCTCATGCCCCTGCTCTGGCTGGCCAAATATCATCAGTGTATTCCCCAGAGACAAGAGTTTATTCCCATTGCCCGAGCAACGCCGGGCCAGGCGTGCAGCTGGAATCCAGGGCAGAACGCCACGGCCTTCCCCAGCCTGCCCTTCTGAAAGGAGAACCCACGGTGGGAAGTGTGGAACGTCCTGTTCCCTGCCTTTTATGGTCACCACAGACATCTGCTGCCCAAGCCAGTGAATACCCAGGGCTTCTCTCTCTTCCATCACTCCATTTCTGCATGGCTTGTTAGTCATGCAAACACTTAGAGAGTCTTTAATTCCAAAAGTCCACAAGTGACTTCAGTGGCCAAATTCCCTGGTCAGATTAATTATCTCTGTCACTGCTGGCAGTGCAGGAAGTGTCTGGTAGGAAATTCCCAGGTGGTAGAGAATTACCTTCTAGTAAATTTACACCACAGAGCAGTACCACAGTCTGCCCCTCCTTCAGAGCACCAAAGGTACTTCAGAGTTGTTCACACTACAGGCTGGTTTCAATGTAAAACTCAATTTTACAGTTTTACAGCACTTCTGGAAGCAGCTTCAAGCTGTATGGATAAAAGAAATCCACCCTTAAGGCTACAAAATAGGATTTCATTTCTGAATGAGATTTGACCAGCTCATATCTCCCAGCAGCAGGACATACCAGCCAAAATACCAATTCAATCTCATTCACCAATTTAGCCATGTAAAATAACACCAAAACAGAACTTGGAAAAACTTCTTAGATACCAGTATATTAATTGAAGGCACATCGGGGGCAAAAGGTGTACAAAGAAGTTCAGGAAAAAAAAAATGTTCTAAGAGCTGGTTCTATACTCCTGATCTGCCAATGTCCAACACTATTAAATTATTAACAAAAAGATAATTTAAAAATAGGTGATACAAGGTAGCACAGTTTTATGACTCTTTATTCAACATAGAGCCCTAGGACTCAATGTACTTTCATTTTAATTGTGTTCCACTTGTAAATATTAAAGACTTAAAAATACTGGGATAAATTGATGTAGATTTGCTTAAAGGTTCTATAAATAGCCCTCTATTATGTCACTTGTCCAGGTGTCTGCTTTGTTGACAGTCACTTTATTCCAGTCTCCCTGGAGTGAACATGAAACAGCCACCTAAAGAAAACCTCTCGTAATTAGAACAAGGCAGGTACTAAACCTGTCCTGTGGCTTATCTCTGCATTTGTAGCTGGAGTTCATTAACTTGTCAGCACTGATTCCTTTTGAATAGGAAAGTGAAATGAAAAAATGACATGCAAATCAATATCAACTGTTAAGCCATGTTCTCATTTAGCACAGTGTCAGATATGAAATATTAAGAATCAAAATGAAAATTTCTGGTGGAAAAACATGCTTAGTGTGCCATTTTTATAAGACAAATATTACAGTGAATTAAGTTACTTTTCATCCCATGGTAAAAGTTACAGCATGGGGAAAGTTAAAGAAAATCTTCTAAAGTTTTTGTTTGTTGGTTTTCACATTTTTTGAAACAACATTAAGCTTGATAAATGGAAGAAGCATTTAAGAATGCATAATTCATGCTTATTAGTTGAGATAATATCCATGTAGCACATTCAAATATATCTGGAGAGAGAGACATCTGCTCAAATGAGTCCCACAGAACTCAGCATTCCATCACAGTTCCACTGATATTTTTGAAAAATACACTTCACACGTATAAATCTGTTATCAGAAGATTACAAATTAGTCTCCTTGGACTAGATAATAATGATGCTAATGAGGTGCCAAAGATCAGAGGAAATTTGTTGGAGGTGAGCACAAGGTAAAGGCAAAGACCTGCTTGGCTATCCTGGTATGAGTTGAATTCCTTATTACCTTCCTGGGGGGAAGCCAAGGCAGGCAGCTGCACCTGGGGAGCTGCAGGGCACATCCAGGCCCCCAGGATGCCACTGCACGAGCCCCTGGAGCCAGGCTGACACAGCACCCACCAAGCAGATGGAATTAAGTTACACCATGCAGTGGAACAGCCTCAGCCTCTGAATTGCTGAGTCTCCAGCAGCAAAGGTAGAAGTTTTTATCACCCTGCAGTCAAACCCCTCACCTTTAATGCTCTTATTGAATCACTCCATTTTCTGCAGGGGCTGGACACAGAGAGGTATCAGAGTGAAGATTGTCACTAGTAACACTTTGTCCTTTTGCCCAGCTTGGGTTTTTTTCTGGGAGCTCTTTGCTGTATTTCCTGCATGTATTTCCTAAAGCCTCAGTCTTCCTCAGGGCTTCAGTACTGCAGTGAACTGAAGGAGAAATGCCAGTGCAGGAGAGTTTTGCCTTCTCTTCATTCTCCTAAGCTCACATCCTCACTGGAAACCAGAGTCTTATCTTCCCACTGTCTAGACTTGAGGTTAATTTACGTTATTTTCTCATTTTGTAGTTTTAAAGAATGAGGTTTAATCAAGCCACTTATCTAATTCACAATTTTTCAGAAACATATTTTTCCATTAATAAAATGATCCTGAGTGCAGCCTAATGCATTGAGTGCCAACAAAAAGAAAAGACACAATAATTACCAGCACTGACAAGAAATTTGGAAAGCCATTAAACAAAGCCAATCATTTCTCTCCCCCAGTCCTCCAACTGTAACTCTCCCATATTTTTATACCACTAGAAGCTATAGTAATTAGGCCCCTCAAGTAAACCATCTACTTTTCTGTTTAGTAGACTAAAATTAAAGGAACCCTTTCCCTTTTGTACTTCTAATATATTCCCCATGTTTTTCCTCTAATTGAATTAAATACGACACGTTGAGGAAGGAAACATTTCCGTTTGGGATACAGATGATTGAACTTTTCTGGCAGATGTTAAATTTAATAAACATCATAGGACTGAGCAGAATCTCCTTTATGTTATTTACAAATTTGAGATATAATTTGAAAGTAATTACAGCTAGTACACAAAATCTGGGATTAAAAGCCACTGAATAAATGCAAAACTTCTGAGATCCTCTGAAGAGCTGCTTGATCAAAAAAACATTAATTTTGCAGGGATTCAGTTGAAGGCAGAAACGACATTAAAAATAACTGAAGAGGGTTGGTTTGTTTTGTTTTTTTTTTCCCGTTTCACAGACACAAAATATTACTGGCAGACTGTGACTACCCACTAACATTATGCACAATTAATATTACATATATCAACTTGATGCTAATAGTATCCAATAGAAAGGACCATGCCATATGATAGTCCCACTAATGCATTCAGCTTTCCTGGCAATTAAACAACATGGAAGCACTAACAATTAACATCAAGGTCACCTCCAGACAAATTTTGATTTGGACACTCCTCACAGCAGATTTATGAGTGGATTCAAAGCTCATTAAAGTCGGTGGAATGACTCCTGTTGACTTAATGGGGATTGTATTTGGTGCACTGCTCGCTGTGTTTTCCTATGACAGATTAATTACACGGTTTTGTGAATAATCAGGCCTAAAATCAACCCTGTAACTTAAAGCTCCCAGCCTTGCTCACACACTCAGCTTTGTCAGCTTTGCCAGTGGTGAGTTTGAGTGTCATAGATGTGAGCCAAATTCAGAGCCAGATCTTTCCCAGCTTTGACTGCTAATCTTTAAAACCAAAATTTCAACATCCCCCTCCCCTTACCTCTGCCCGAATTCCTGATTTGAGGGTCAATTTTGAGGTTCAGTTCTGGCTTTAATGACCAAACCAGCTTCAGAAGGATGGGTTTAGGGAGTGGAGGTAAAGAGAGAGAACCATTTAAGGGCAACACAATAAAGCAGTACAGAGAAAGTGAAGTTACAAATAAAGTCAGAAAGGTCCTCAGGCTGCTCTGCACATCCACATGAAGAAAAAGGACACAGAGTGTGAATTACCCACACAAGAGCTGCCAATTTTGCCCTTGACCTGTTCCTGAAACAATTCACCTCCACTGAAAACCAAAAGGGGGACAAACAAATAAAATTTTTTTAGTAACAAATTGCAGTAGTTATTGAAATGGAGTGGATAGAACAGCCAACTGTATCAATTGTAAGGTTTAAGTTATGTAGGAACATGACTGTGTTGACAAATTGCCAAATACTGTTCCTCTTTTTCATCCCAACCTATACATAGGTACATTCCTATATCTCACTTATGTTTCTCCACAAAACTATAATGTTAGCACGGAACAGAACGTGTGTTAAAGTCTCTCCTGCAAGATATTCCACATTGATATATCAGTAATGTTTCCACAGATGTAGCTGGAAATAAAACACAGCATCAGGTGGGTTCTAGAAGAATTAAAGAAAAACAAGTTGGATTTTTTTTGATTTTTAATGGCTCATAGATTATCATCATTAAATCTGCAAACTGTAAATCTTCATCTGATGGATATATTTTGCACACTTGTTCTGGTAGTTCTGAAAAGATTTTGTACATCAGAAGAGTATGGAAATGTTGAAACCTTTGATGTTCCTTATTGGCAGAGTCTTAAAGCTCCATAAAATCTGGTCATTGATATGTTTATATTCCTAGAAGGTATGTCTGCTCTGAAATCCACACAGACACAAAATTAAGACTCAAAGTTTCCATCTATAAATACACAGGTCATGTCCCAAGTTTGACCCTTTTTGAGACAAACCAAACCAGTCCGTGCACGCTGCCTTGACATTACCTGGCCACATCAAATACTCAGTAGCTCTGCAGTACCATTGGTGCCATAAGAGAGACTTTAAATGGAGTTTCACTGTGTAATCACAACTCCAGGAGCCCTCTCAGTGAGAAACTGTATAAAACAAGTGGTAAAACTATTTTTTTTCTCAAATGGATCAACTGCTTAATGCAAAGTTTATTATTCAGTTTGATTTAGTGGTGAAATAAGTGAGGGGACGGATGATTAATAACTCCAAGACGACCACAAGCATTAGCAGAGTTGTTTATTATGAAGACAACAAATTGCTCTAAGATTTAACTCTGTCATTCTTCAAGATGCCAAGTTATTCTAGGTACTTTAAAAAAAAAAAAAAAAAAAAAAAACCACCAAAAAAACCCCACCACACTTGCTGCAAAATAAGATGCAAAGAAATAATCATAGAAGCATCAAAATTGTAATGATCAACAAATAAGAAATTTTAGGTCCAAAAGGAGCCATCTGTCCTTGCAATGACAGAATCAGTTCTTGAGGGAGGACAAATGAAGATTTTTAGTCTGTGATGCTCCATTAAATGTTTAAGGTGTGCTGAGATAGATGTTACTGTAATAATCATAAAAAATGTTCCTTCAGGATTGTGCAAATCAGCATGGAAACACTGGGGCAATCATTTGGGATTATTAGTGATGTGTCCAACGGAGAGAAATTACTAAACTCTTACTCAGGGAATCATCTTTTCATATGAATAATTTCTCCTATCATGTCTCTCTCAAATCCATGCTGCTTCTGGAAGCTGAGGGAGAAGCTGATAGTGGGAAAACACCAGCAGTATTTTGTGTCTCTGACACAAAAAAAAGCATCAACCAACCAACCAACCCACCCCCCACCAAAAACCAAACCAAACCAAACAAGCAAAACAAGAACACACCCTTGAGCTTAGTTTTGGGGACAACTTAGTTTGATTTCCTCTTGGAATTGTCTCCATTCCTTAATAAACCTGAGAGTTCTCAGGTGGATCTGGGGTAGTTGTGGTGCACTGACTGCATCATTCCTGGTGCTAGATGAAAGAACAGCCATGGAATAAATGGACAATTTTTCTTCTCTACCCTAAGTCTCACACCTTCTTCTGGTTTCTGTTACATGGCTTTTTCATGATGGATTTGAGGACGTTAAGGCTATCATGGCAATTCTAATATCCTATCAATATTGCCAGCTCCTTTTCTCTAATCCCTTGTTTAAGAAGACTCTGTTCTTATCCTGATGTGAAAAAGTATTACAAAATAAGTATCAAAAATAAAGATATCTATGCAAATACCTCTTTTTAGAGATGTTTGTATTAAGACAGGCACACACACATTCTGTCCCCGTGTACTTCAGGATCTTACAGGATGAAAGCCACTTTATAAATGAAAGATATTACATATCCTAAGAGACATCTACTTATCCTTTATGATCTCGCCTAATGTTCTACTAAATCATGCTTAGCCTTTTGCTTTCTTACTTATATCCTCATTTACTACATGAATTTTAAATTTAAACCTTTTACAAAGGGTTTTTTTTAAATGTTCCCCACAACTCTGGCATGAGTTTCCACAGAACTACATCAGTCTCTGAAGATTAAGGCATAGAATTGGCACAGTTTTGTCTATTCCAGAAAACTTCCAGGCTGGACTCAGAATAAATGCTTGAAAAAATAATTATATGCCAATGCGTGATGGTTTATCAGTTATCCACAGTATTTAGTGGATTCTTTCTTTTTATGGATAAAGGACAGTTAATGTAGTAGATCATAAAGAGAAGCTAATTAAATTCAAAATATCTTCAGATAACTAATCCACTATTCAAACTCTCACAAAATATTTTAGTCACAAGAAGTAAATAGGTATTTTCTTGGCACTATGTGCCACAATGAATTTTAGTTCAATTGCAAAACTTTAGCAATCCTTGAGAAACTGCTCTTGTTGAGGTTCGTGGAAGCTTTGCCATGAGGTCTTATGGATGGAGGATAAGAACTCAGTGTGTTTTAAAATAAAATAGAGTAAAACTAGTGCATTCTAGAACTGCATCAGGCTCTGAGTTTCCACCAAAAACTGAAGTTTCCACCAGAAGTGCATCAAGGCACAGTGAAACAGTACCTGTTGCAGGAGGGAGAACCAACTGAGCAGCCTAAATGCAGCTCAGGGCTGAAAGGAATTCTGTTTGTAACTGGTTTTTAATAAAATGAATTCATTACAAAGAATTTGGCCTGTCATTTCCCATTAGTCTATAAATAATTTGAAATTGTTAACAAGGTCTTGTTTGTCTTAAGAATAATCTAATTTCACCTTTGAATCACTGCTAAACTCATTCAATTCTTAGCTCTGCTTGCTACTGGAGAGCACAAAGTCCCTTTTCCTGGATAAACACATCCCTAGCTCACAGAGAATCTGAATGTAGACTACTCACAGAGAAAGGCACTGAACACTCACGGAAGTTAGCACCTTCTTGTTTCACAAGCAATTATTCATGTTTCCAGTCTATAAGACCATTTTTCTCTCCTTAAATAACCAAGTACTTCTCATTTACATGCTGAAGTTGCACACTGAGGGAAAGAGGAGGAAAGCGAGCCCACACATTTGATCTAAGCACTTACACACACAGTGAATAAACTTACGAGTCACACTTTGTCCAAAAAAGGAACATTAAATTAATGAAAACCACCAGTGGCTCCTGTTCTTTATAGCATTTACTCTGGTATTCAACACAATATGTAATTGTTGCTATGGCAACTGCCACATCTCTTGGCACCATAATAATTCTCAGATAAATGGATCTTTGTCAGAGCAAACTCCAAAGCCAGTGTATATGAAACCTGCATTTCCTTGGTGCTGGGAAGGGTAAATTCAGTGCAGGCCTGAGGAAGCACAAGCCTGGCAGTGGAGGTGAGGGGAGGCTGCAGAGCTGAGCTAAAGGGAAGTGTGGGTGTCCATCGACTCAGAGCTGCTCTGGGTGGGACTGCAGGGACACCCAAAAACTGCCCAGCCAAGGGGCAGGGGAGCCACAGCCAGGCACAGCTCCTGCTCTCAGGGCTTGGGCTAAAACCCACTGGAATCTGATCATTTCAGCAGGTTCTGCATCAGGCTGAGGGATAAAAAGGGAAAATGGGTGACTGGAATTTCTATGGAAAAGAGAGGTTAAGGAAATTTCAGATATAAAAGGATCTCTTTGTTGTTTCTGCCACAGCAAGTGGTCTGCACAGAGGATTTTTATAAAAATATAGTTTAAAAGGCAGCTAAATGACACCATAGAATGACCCATTGAGGAGAACAAGCTCTTGCTTTCATTGACATTAATTGAGATGTATTCTGTGAAATCCTAAATGTAGCATTGCAGACTTTGAAAGAAAAAAAAAAAAAAGCATCTATTCAATGGTGATTATAGCAGGGAAAAGTCATTTACGAAAATGCCACCAATACACAGGTATTAAATTCAAAGATCCCTTTTACCTCAGCTTTTTATGCATGAATTCTAAGTCAATATGTGCTTGCAGTGCGATAACAAAAGTAACAGGAGTGATAACAACTTAATAACTTAATGACTGGGAGAATGTTAATATGTTAAACTTTCTGCCAAACTGAACACAACAGTGAGAAAATGACTTTTTTTGTCGTTGTTGTTGTTTGATCTTTAAGAAAATCCTTCTTTATATGCCTGAAGGACTCTTTCATATCTGAAGGCAAGGGATCTCCCCAGCTTTTCTGGAAATGGTATTCTGTACACAGTTTTGATCAGTATAATAACTCAAACATATCATAGGTATCAATGCACCCCCTGTGACTTATTCTATTTTGTGCCTCAAAATTAAATGCAAAATATGGTGTTTTATTTATGCAGTGCATCCCTTTCTGCAACAACTGCTATATGCAAAATCTAATAACATGGAACTCTTTGAGCCTATTTGTCAATATCTCATATGAGAGTCCATCTCCATACCTCTGCACAGTCATTTTCAGCCTATTTGGAATTCTATTCTAAACAGAAAAATGCTAATATACATTAATGGGAACGATTGCCTGCTATATCAGTGGGGCTGATTCTTGATCTTATTTTCCAAATAACTTATTGAATTGCCAGATGACTAAACTCAGCTATTCACACTTCCTTGCCTGAATATTTTCTGCTGTGAGAGAATCCTGATTCATAATAAGATTATTGATCCGTTATCATCTGTTCCAAGGCAGAAAGCCATACATGTAGGATTTAAGGCTGTAGGCACTTTTTATCTCATATCCATAATATTTGCAATCTCTATCCTGTGGGGATAAGCAGAGAGCAAGACACAAACAAGAAATGCTAAGGTTTAAATCCAAGGAGCTTAGTTTCATTATTTCTGTTTGATACTTTAGGAAACATGCACAGGCAGAAAGCACAAAAGGTATCCATGCAGGCAGGCTGGGTAAGAATCAGAATTCGGGTCTGCAAGGAAGTTTTCAGCCAGGCTGCTGAGGCTCTGTCCCTGCTGTAACGAGCACAGCTGAGTGCTGGTGTTGGGAAAAGCAGTGGTTTGACAAAGGGAAAAAAAGCAGCAGCTTCTGCCCAGCCCCTGGCTGGTACAAAGTGCACTGGACAAAGTAGCAGGACTGGGGCAACTTCCTTTCCTTCAGTCTGAGCTGCTGCTGGAGATGGCTTTAAACTTTGCCTACAACATGCTGTCTCAGGGTGTGCTCCTCACTCTTATCTTTTTTTTTTTCTTTCTCCTGCTCCTTTTCTATCTAGTGCCTGAAATGTGTCCTGAGGCTTTGACAGTTTCTATTTAATCATTTCATCCTTCTGTATGGAAGACTGCTGAGCACCACGCAGTGAAGTTACTACCAGCCTGGAATTTCTGAATATCTGCCTGCCCTCTTATCTGCTTTGGTGCCAGACTCTTGATATCTCACTCCCCTCCACCCCTTACCCTGTGTCTGTAATGGTGTAACAAATAAAAGTTCTAAATAACTCCCTTTGCTGTGGGGAAGGAAAAAAAATAAAGGCTGCCAACACAGAGAGGCAGAGATAGATTGTGTCCCAAGGTTTCCTTCTAGCTCCCAGTACGCTGAGGGTATGTTCATTAAAACCAGCATTAGATTTCAGAGGGGGAGCAGGACCAGCAGACACCATTTTATTTAGCCTTGGGGGACACAGTTCAAGTCCCAGCTTGCCACCTTTTGCAGCTCACTATTTATTATGAGGCTCTACAAAAGCCTGGCTACGCTTTCTGCTTTCCACAAAACCTGACTCTTTCAATAAATACATAAATCCACTAATGTCTGGACAAGTGTTCGGATGAGATGAAATTTCCAACTTTCAGCTGTCCTACTTTCTCCATAAAACAAAGCAGGGATCAAGCATTGGACCAGACACAAGTTAAAAACAAAACAAAAAAAAAAAAAAAGAAAGAGAGAATGCTGCCAGTCATTGGCTCGGCCATTTTCTCCCCAACTAGGGTTTCTGAGTGATTTATTTTTCCATTAGGGATTTGAGGCTTAGCAATTCTCTGAATTATTCAGAATGAATCCAAAGTTCATTTGAGGAATCCTGGGTGAAATCAAAACATTTCTAGGTCTCTTTTTTTTTTTTCTCAATATCCCCAAGCACATCGGTCCTGACTGTGTGAGAGGGCACCAAGCAAACGCTGGGCAGAGCAGGAGAGCTCCCAACGCTGCTCCATGGGGAATGTTCCACTGCTCACTGGCACTGCTCCATGGGGAATGCATGTGGAATTCCTGTTTTTCACTGAGCACTGATTGCATCAGGCTCCAAGGGTGTACAGGCACATAACTCCTAAACTCCTTCCACAGGCTCTTCTGTGCACTCACACTCAAAAGCCTCTCAGAAATGACAGTAGATTTTTGGGAATATTTCCCTCCGTCAAGACAGACAGAGACCTGTACATCTATCCAAAATCACAGGAGGGAGGAGGCACATCCAGCAGGCTGCAGAAAGCAATTCCAGCTGGAGTCTGATCTGGAATCTGATGTGGAATCTGATGGACGGATTTCTGCAAGCAAGAATATCTGTAGGCAGAGACTGACGGGGTTTAGGATATGTTAGACATGCAGACATGGGGAAAAGCAGCAATGCAGTATCTGCTCCTGCAGGGAGGTTGTGTGATCAGAGAGCCACGGCCAAGCTGGCTCGTGATTGAGGAGCCACCTCTGCCCACATTATCGCCATCCACCTCAATGGAAAGCTGCAGGCTCTGCAGATCTATTATGCCTCTGGCAGAAGAGGAGGAAAACAGGCCCTTCAAATGCAAATAGCAGTTAAATAGTAAGTGATATTCCAACAGCCACTGATTCCACTCTGGCCATGAAGTTAATTTAGTAAATCACACAGTGATCGGTGAGGCCAGCTGGAATCATCCCCTATCTTTAGCAGGAAAGGGCTGCACCCCTTCACCAGCAGAATACCAAAAGCTTTTCTGCACGCTCCAGATTGCACCTCTAAATAATTTCCATATTCATCCAAAGTATGGTTGGTAGCAATCAGAAAGTTTTAGGAGCTACACTCTGTTCCTAGGCTCCGACTGCCAGTCAGCACATCAGAGATCATTGTTGAGAGCCATTCCCAAACACGTTGGGAATCTGCAATTAGCAACATTAACAATGGGATTTCACAGATGTAGGTTACATGCTTTCAGAAAAGAAATGGCAGTTGCTGGCAGTGGGGAAATACTTAAGAACTACTTATCCCCTAATTAGACAAGGTACTGTTCTCTAAGTACTGAATGCTAAGCACTGCTCCAGCATGTGCTCATCTTAACCCCACAGAATTATGCTGAATTACTAAGGTTCCATCTGAGCATTTCTTAGCCAAGGCTCCTTGCATAAACAGATGGAACGGTTCTGCTGTTTCCGTGCTGACACATTTAGACTGCAGAAGTACAGGATTAAGTTCAAATTTATCATAAAATCACTTTAGATAGGACGCTGTAGTCTTTATATCCTTCTCAAGTATGACAAACAGAAAGACAACACTGGATGTGTGGTGCTTAAAATTGGCAAATAGATGAAAAGGTTGGGAAGAAATATTGGTTTAATAGTGACGGAGGACTGGGTGAGGCCAGAGCAGGACCAGAGCCAGCCCCAGAGATTTTTATATCCCCTTGGAAAGGGGGTGATTCTCACTCGATGGATTTTCCAGGACACATTAAGGCATCACATGACTCACAATGTCTTTGCAAACACTAAATCCCACATTAAATGGGTATTCATCTGGTTATGGGCTGAATATCAAAATCCAGAAAGAGGTGATGAGTGCAGGTTGAGATGAGGTGGTGATATTGTCACCTGTGAGGAAAGGCTGGCAAGTGGCAGAATATGCCTGATTTAGACTGGTTTTCTCTCTGAAGCAACACCAAGTGGTTGGAACAGAATCCAGGAGTGGGGCCAGATCAGCCCTGGCTTTCAAATGTAGAGATTTCAACACTAGGCATCAATTAATATTGCTGGAACATTCTGAGGGGACACTCCCCAGAAGCCAAACAGGGCATAAAGAGAAAAAGTCACAGAGCTTATAGTCTCTGCAAGAGCTTATTTTTTTTTTTGTTTCATATCTTGTTACTCCTACTCATGAGACAAGATTTCCCCTAGATTTGTAACTTCCATAGAATGTCTGACAAGATTTCTCTTACATTGTAGCTTCCATAGAATACCTCCCGTCACAGATATTGAAGGGCTGCTTCTCTAAGTAAACCAGAATACATCTTCAGAATGTGCTTCTCAGAGAGTCAGATCTTCACACATAAACCAATCCCTTGAATTTTAACTCCAGACCTCCTGTCAGAGACGCCTCAAACTCCTCAGTGGTTTTAGTAACTTCTAACCAGAGAATGATGATCCCTATTTTGAAACTGCTCCTAAGATTTCAAAATAAAACCGTTTGAACATTCTTGTGAATGCACCAGAAGGAGCAAGACTTGCTAGTCTGAGGCACAGGACAGCCAAGTGCCCAGCCTGCTCCTGCAAGTGTAGCTTTCCTGCTCTGAATTTGGCAGCCTGTGGTCCTAAACTCACAGCTCCTCCACGTAAGAGACTCCCTCAAGTATGACTATGTTAAAAGTTAATTTTGTGAAGAAACGGCATATTTAAATAAAATTAAATTCCACTTCAGTGTTCTGATCAGCTTTCTGAGGTTACACATTCTGGTTCTTTCTCTCCCACTGGCAATCCATATTCACATTTTGTGCTGCTTAAAGTGCAGGGCAAAACCTTTCCTCAGCCATGGATTTTCAGAAGTTTGTTCAGCCTTCCTCCTCAAGATAATTTGTTTTTATAATGGAAGACTCGAGTTATACTAATATATTGTTGGGAATGTAATGAGAATGCTGGCAATTGAAGGTCTAAATACCAAATCAAGACACTAGATCAGTCATTTTTATCAAAGTTTTTTTATACTTCTGCAAAATTATAGGTCTGTGAAGGTACCAGGCTTAATTGTCTAGTGAGCCACTACCTTGCCTGCCTCTCTCCTAAATGTCAGGACACAGAAGTGAAGGCTACCTCACATCTCCTTTTGTTACTTGCAGAGGTGTGAAGTAAATGATTCAATCAATTTCTGAAGTGCTTTATCCTCAAAGGATGAGGTTTGTTTTACACTGAAATTCAGGAGGGGGAAAGAAAGGACAAAACTTTGAGTGGACAGAGCAGAACAAAAATCACCAGGGCATAGAGACAGAGTATAAATGTGTGTGGCTGTTTGTGTGCAGATGCTGAAGCACTTTACCATGTAACAATGTCAAATAAGCAGACCAACATGAAAATTGAAATTACACAACATTCATTCCCACATACTAAGACTTGGAGCAAAACATGAAGGTTCCATAAATTCTAAATTACACATTTAAAGTATGATTTCCCATTTTCAGTTGTGGCCAAACTGTGATTACCTGGCATAACACACACTGGAAGAAGCAGCCAATTTTAATACTTGGGCTCTTTCATTTGAATAAAGTTTTTATGAATGTTTAGCATCCGTACCTGAGGATGTAATACATCTTCCAAGACCCGGGAAATCTGCATCACAAATTAAACCAAGCGCTAAAATGTTGCAGCAATATCTGCATTGAAGACTGATTTTGATCTCTGCTAAGAGATTAAAATTGCCTACAATCCTAAGCGACGCATGGAAATATTTAGCAGCAGCATCTCCTTGGCCCTTTTTTTTTTCCTTTTTTTTTTTTTTTTTGTTTTAATCTTTGGTATTTATCTTACCTTTAATGCACCACGTTTTTCGTTTGCTTCAAGGATAAAGATTTCTGCCATATCCTCGGCGTGCTCCGAGCGGGCGTGGACAAACAAGGCTCTGCCAGCTTCTGATACATTCTTGCGTGCAACCAAATTCCCGTCAAGTTCCACTGTAAAGTCTGGGTTAGAAACTTCAAAGTTCAATTGCTTGTTCCCCTTGCAGTCATCAAATTTCACTGGGGGTGAAATAAAAAAGGCGAGAGAGGAAAAAAAACACAGTATAAGTCTCCACTTCGGAACACAAGCCTCAGATGTTATTAGCTGTTATGTTATTAGCTTGTCTATACATTTGGGAAGAAATGTCTCTCAAACAAAAAAAAAAACTTTCAGAGAAATTCTATATTTTCCTGGCTCTTCTTCATAAACAAATCTATGAATATGTACTTTTAGAAAGATGAAGAGGCTTTGACAAGTCTAATGGGTAACAGATACACAAAACACTTTGGACATGAGGCTTTTGTGATCCTTCCAATCAAATGCACACCCAGCTCCACAAACTGGGCAGTGGCAATAGAGACCTTGTCGTGCTCTTCATCACAGCTCAGGATCTCTAAAGGCTCTTCTGTGGCAAAGTGCTTTCAGATATTCAGTACATCTTTAGGCTCAGCACTGGTTGTTTACAGAATATTCAGCCCCAGGCTACTGCAAAAGTTCTGTAAAACTGAAAAACTGAACTCTAACATTTCTTACTACCAGGATTGTCACACAGTTTATGAGCTGCACTGTATCTAAGGATTGTGAGAACTTTTAACTGAACAGCAGCTGTCAATAATGCTGTTTCACTTTACATTTAAAAAGTTTAGAATATTTAGGAAGGCTGGCATAAAGAGGAAACTATCCCTAAAGCACAAGGATTTGAGACTTTGTCTCAGATTTCTTCTCTGAGTCATTTTGCACAAAATACTGGATAAAATATTAGTGATTTAACTACCAGCTATACGAGTAAGAGATCTTCACCACTAACTTGCAATTGCTAAAAGAACTTTTCAGGTTTTGACATCTTTGAACAATGTATTTGCATGTGAAAGGTTTTTCTGCAGACAACCTGTTTTGTATTCCCTACCTTCTCCTTGAGTTACTGCTGCTGCAGACTATTCAGGTACCTGCATACTCTCACTATTTTTATTTTACATTTCCCTTCCACTGGATCTTTAAAAACTGTGTTACAATTTCAGAAAAAAACTACAGACAGCGATGCCAGCTACATAAAATCAACAACAATGGAGTTTTACTACAAAATAAAACACTTGGCATAATTGTTTAAATTCACTGTATAGACTTCTTGTATTAGGTCAGTGTTTTTAAAGGAAGAGAAACAATCCCAGAGTCTCTCATGGCCAAGCCCTAAACTCTTCCTGACTGTGTAATCTCTGTAACTGCTCCTGAAGCACAGGAATAGTCTCATAGTGGGTGGCCGCTCAACACTCTGGGGAAGTTTCACAGAAATCCTCTTCATCAAATTTTGCATCTCTCCAGGCAGACCAACATAAAGACAGAGCTGCCAGAGAAACTTGTGGAGATCCTTCCTTTCTGGGCATTCACTGGGATTCAATCCCAACAGAGAACACCACAGGGAAAAAGAACCTTCACTGCTTCATCCCAGAATTTACAACTTGATTTTATGATGAATATTGATGAGATGGGTTAGATTAAAAATTAAACAATGCCAAAATCTCAAGCATTCAAACAGAATAAGGCACAAAAGGAGACGTGGGACACTATTTACCCAAGCAAGAGTAGAGAGTTGGCCTTGGGCTGCTCCCAGCCTCCCACCCAGCCACCCTCTCACTCTCCCTCCTCAGCAGAACTGGGGAGAAAGATGGAAAAGATAAAGACAGGGAGGTCACTTACTAATTACCATCGCTGGCCAAACAGAAATGACTTGGGGAAAATCAATTTAATTGCCAATTAAAATAGACGTGGATGCTGAGAACAAGACAAAATTAAAACCACCCCATGGAGCCATGACCCTGTGAATTCACACCAGACAATCCAAACAGAGTCCAAACACTCTGACAAACACCACAGC
>VWYO01017607.1:91179-108049 GCA_013400275.1 Rhadina sibilatrix
AAACCCCTAGTCTGAGCTCGGGATCAAATGTGGACTTTATCAGGATGATGTTGTCTCTGACTGGGCTGACCAGGGAACATCACCCGAGATTGAATTGCATTCCCAGTCATCCTCATGATGCTCCTCACTGGGAATATTTGCTTCCTTAAACTCATGTGGCTTCTGGGGAAGAGCCAGTGTAAATACCCAAATTTTACTGGACTTGAGCTGCCCATAGCAAGCTCCAGGAGCAGCTACACAGCCCAAGGAGCTGGGGCTGGCACTGACCACACTGACCTTCCCTACCAGGCACTCAGAAGAGCCCTGAGGAGCTTCCTCAGATCCTTTCCATGGCATTACATCTATCTTTTAACCAAACCTGTACACAGTTAATTCCTGTTAAACACAAGGGAAATAGAATTTTTAGTTATCATTCTCTGGTGAAAAAAATCTTGCCTTGTCCATAAAGCCAGTGTAGAAATCTCTGTGTAAGAATTATAAAGTGTGATTAATTAATTATTCCTTTTGTCCCCCAAGTACCAACCAGTGTAAGAGAAAATGAGACAGAAGTTGTGGATATCAGCTGTGGAAAGTGTCAGCTTGAGCTGCAAAGGTGCTCCCTGGATATCCAACACCTTTATTCTTGGCAGCCCTGATAACATATGGTCTGTGTGATGATGTTTGAGGTGTTTGTGCATTTGTCACAGAGATGAGGTGTGAGGAAAGCCCCTGAGATGGATAATTGACATTATTCCCACTACCCACGTGCATTATAACAGCTTGGGCAAGTGGCAGCCTGATGAGAGTGGCCACAAACCCCAAAACTCCCCATGTTCTCCTGCACACTCACTCTGTATTGGAGCTTAAGGGCTTTAGCTGGATTTTAAACTCCTCTGAGCAAAGGCCACGTGTTCACTCTGTGTCTGTACAGCACTTGCAACAAAATGATTCATGTTTGGAGCTCAGGGTGCTACAAAAGTGCAAAAAATGAATAATAGCAACAGTTCAACTCTAGCCCTAAAATAAAACGCTGGTAATGCTGCACCAGGCATGACAAGTGAATGTCTCATTGACAAGAATTCAATGGGCAATTAAAACAGTGATCTAATATTTATATGAAGGTGGAGTTCTTCATTTATTGACGCATCTATGACTCTTTTGATGTTCCTAGTCATGCTCCAGCTGCCAAATGAACATCTTTATTGTGCCTAATATGCCACATGCTATGAGACAGGCTCCAAAACTCCATGCAAGCAAAATGAAAACACTGCCAAGCAGCTCCCAGTGAAAAACATGAGTGTCATTCATCGCCCTCTGTTCATTTCTCAGCCTCCTGTGTTAGACTTTGACTTCTTTTTGTAAAACTCACGTGTGAACTGTAGGGAATATTTCTTTCCACCAAGCAGCATTCATTATTAGCAGTACCTGCATGCATCCCAAGGCTTTAATCACTGACTTTGAGCTTATTATCACCAAAAGACCTGCTGGAAAACCTTGTGCAGGATCCCAAGTCCATTAGTACAATGATGGGAAAAGCTGTAACTGGAGATATTAACCTTTATAGATCTCAGCAAGAAAACTCATGTTCCTGGGATTCCTCCTTTCAGTGCATTCCATTTTCCCCATTATATCACAAATGTGAGGTTCCTATCTCATCATGATATTTATGATAATGACCCACAGATGTTTTAAAGGATACCATTTTAAAACATTGAAAGGTTAGCAGTTGCATTTCTTGTAAACTAAAGTAAAAGAAAACAAGCTGAAATAAGTTTGTATTCAAAAGCATGTGTTGACCTGATATATTCCACTTCCAAAGTAATTTCTTTCTGAGTTTAATTCTCAGAAGTTTAATTTATTTTGAACAGCAATACTGAATCCATGATTTTCTCTCTGGTTAAATTTCCACAAAGGTATCCTGAATAAATAAATACACATATTTATCTATAAGCACACCAAAACCAACTCTGTAAGTCTCTATGTACAGATATTCATATTTTTCTGTTAGCTGATCGTAACAGAAACAAAATGGCTCCTGAATGAGGAAATTTCACATTGAAGATACAGACTTAATTACTCTATCAATGAATATTAGGATGCTTTTTGTAAATATATCCTAGCCTTGCTCAAATCCAGGGGAATTACAGCATCAAAGCAAAATTATCCTGTGCAGTTCTTCTTCTCCTTTCTAGCAAATAACTTTAGATCATATTGAAGCCACCAGTCAGAAGGTGTATCTGTCAGAGGTCTGGAGATGCAAGAAAAGCACATTACAGCTGCACAAAGGCAACTCAACTTCCCAGCCCAGCAGGGATCCCCCAGCTCCACTCACGAGTCCTCCCTGCTCAACGACATTTGCAAAACAGGAAAGCTCGACAGAGACTGGTGAGGCTGAGCTTCATTAACTACAAAGAGAGAAAAGGGATGGTTGAGGCAAATGGAAATGCTTCTAAGTGCTGTTGTTGTGTATAAAAATTCATAAAGCACCGTGACCCTGACGAGGCTCCTGTTAGCAATGAGCAGTGAGGGAAAACAGCGGGAGAGGGGCCGGCGCTCAGCAGCTCCGACTGCACAAAGTGCAAGAGGCTTCAAGGGCTGCCTTATCCCGCCAGTGTGGGGAGGATAAAATCCACCTGGAACCAGCACATCTGGACTACCTGAATCCATCCCAGAACAAGAGAGGAAGCTGTCACAACAGCTACCGGCACAGGAGCTGGGGAACAAAACAAATCCTGCCTTTCAAGCCAACAAAAAGGTCCACCAGGAGAAGCAGCTCCTTTCCCTGCCTTTGAGGTGCCTTCAAAAGCACCTCTGGAACACGAGTTCTGGCAGCCAGCCCAAAGCCTGTGTGTTTTGCTGGTTTTCTGCAAGAATACCTGAGCAGCAGAAGGAAAAAGTGTTGCCCCATGACAGTTTGAGGGCAGAGTAATGTCCAGACAAGACACTGCCAACAGTTAAGTCAGACAGGTTTCTCCTAAAGATATGGTATTGCCATTATGTCATATCTAAAAGTGCTGCAGGAATAATGATTCACAGATTAGAAAACCTACTAGCGTGACTGAAGTATTTACACAAAAAAAACTTATTGAACATTTAATAAAATGAACAAAATGAGTTTTATGAAAACCCCTTTTCAAGGTTTTTATACAGCTTAATGCTACATTCTAACTCTGCAGTAGAATTGCTACAGAATGATGTTTTTTAACAAAACCAACATGCACCAGTGGGTTATTATCTTGCACTGCACGTTTATGATTTTCCTGCATTTATGTAATTTCTTTATGTGCCCCTGAAGTAAATAACAATAATGACTTATTTAGTATCCAGAGAGTCAGAAATTGAGGGAACATGAACCACAGCGAAATGTTCATTACAACATAACAAGAATTGCTTAAGACAAACACACATTTACGTTCGACTTCTTTGGAAGAACAAGTACTAAACAACAGACTTCATCCCTGCGCACACTTTTCGAGTCTGAAAAAAACAAACTGATTACCTAAACTGGCAAACATGCCTGTGTGGTTTATGTGGGATGATTACCTTTGTGCAGAGCCCTGCTATGGTGCAAAAATGAAGCCAGTGGGCACAAGGGTGTTCATCCCTGCCCTTTGGAGAACAGCATTTCCACTGGAGAAATGGTGCCTATTAATAGCCACAGCTTTCTCTGTGCTGTCAGAATTCATAGCAAGCACGTATCACAGATAGGAGATAAGCTTCCTTAGATGATGAAAGACAGGGGATTTCACCCAGAAGCCAGCTGCAGCCAAGGAAAGATGTGATGTTCTTACAGAAGAGTCACACTTGTCTCTCTCCTGTATATCCTCTACCACCTAGAGATGTAGCAGAGCTGGAAAATTGCTAAAATCCTGGAATTCTGCAGCACAGATCACCTGAGCAATAAGTGATACCCGACTGAAGGCTCCCTCTTGGATGATGGGTTTGATGTGGGATTCCAGAGCCAGTGACTCCATCCACACCAAAAACCTCACCTCAGCCATGCTCTGCTCTGCCCCTCTCCTCACCTTCTGCCACACCCAACACTGACTCTGGCATTTTTTCACATCTCACTGAGCTCTGCCTCTCTTCTCCTGGCTCATCACAGCACCACTTGGCTTGATCTGAGTATCACATCTGGTACCTTGAACTAGAAGTGATCAACCCTGCTCTAAAAACAGAGGCCTCACAAATTGTATCAGCCCAGGTCTGGAGCAAAAGATCCTTGCCCTGCAGCACTGGGGTTGCTGTTTAGGATTCCAGCCAGTGCTTGCACAGAGGACAAGACGTAAGTATAGGTAAAATGGCTCCATCAGCACCAAACTCAAGGATTTCTGACTTTTTTCGTGTCATTTCTGCTTCTTGCCTTTTCCCACCACACTCCCTCTTTCCTTTCTCCTAGAAAGGAAGATCCCTCAGTAGCATCTCATGCTCTTCAACAAATCTATTCTGCCAACAGGGATCCATCAACTGTCTGTGACTGCCTGAAATTACAGGAAAATACAACCACTACAATCAAAACTGAAGGCATTCCCTCCTCCCCCAGCAGACTACACCAGCTCACACTGCACGATATCTTCACACATCATTTTGCTGCCCATTGTCTTATTTAGGGCAAAAATTTAATCAGGTGGAAGGAGCTGTAATGAGTTGTTCTCAGTTGGAAGTTATCTTGACTTATTTATTACAACACAGAGGTGTTATTCACTGATCTCCTGGGTCAGTGGTTGCATTATAAGGCATGGCAATACTGTAGCTGCTGTTCTAAACCCTAGAGAAAAAAATTACTGTTTCAACAAAAATATTATGTCAGGGACTGTGTCTGAAGAAAAAAAAAAATAAAACCTTTAGATGTTATATCATAGTCATTGATCTTCTGAGCACAACACAGAGTTCAGCTGAACCGGAGCTGTATTCTCTCTGTAAATGCAGAGGACACAAAGTGACACCACATTTGTGGAGCTCCAGTCTCGAAGGAGCTGTCACATCTGGGGAGGAATGTGACATTTCCCTGTTAAGGCTGCATCGATTCCAAGCAGCCCAAATGACCCCAGAGCCAGCAGTGATATGTAGAAAAGACACTTTTTAACTTTGTTGGTTTCTGTGAAAGGATTTTCCATTGCAATGCAAATGATCGATAATTTTCCATTTTAGCAGATTTACACAACATTCTGCTAAGATCCCCAGGAGAACATAAGACGAAATTAACTTGAGGTTCTTACAGTCACTTCACTGGCTGGGTCTGAGACACGAGCAGACAGAATCAAAGATATTCAGATGCATTCAGCATGTTGGAGGCTCTGCAGATTGCTGTGAGAAGTTTGTCGATATGAAATCAATTGTGTCTATAGAGGAGGGAGATGGAACAGAAGTCTGAGTTTGTACAAGAATTCCCAGTGGGATATAATGGATTATTTCCTTTGGATGCTGCCAGAGTAAAGCTTGGAGAGGCACTGTACTCCTGACCATGAATTTCCTTGTCTTCTGCACAGGTACACATCTGATCTTTGAGCAGTCACCCTAAGTGCTAATGAAACCAAATTTCTTGATACATGTAATTTATTGAAAACTAATCAGTGGAGATTGAATTCAGGAAAAAAAGAACGGTGTCCCAGGAGATTTAACTGTATAAATAAAAGGCTGTCAGCAGATGTCAAAAAGTAACAACAAGCAATCACTCACAGGAAACACCTATAGTGAAACCAGCCCAGAAAGCACCTTATTTATGCCAGTATGTGTTTCAAATGCCTCCAAAGCCACAAATTTATTTAGTAAAGGTTTTCCATTAACTAGACAATTAGTCAAAGGTCATGGGGATATTTTCTCTCAAGTTGACAATTAAAACTGTTTATCTTCAAGGTCAGTTTGTTATAATTACAGTGATCTGCCATTTCTTAATGTGATCTGTCAAAACTTTTCTAATTTTTTTTTTTTATTTTTTAAAGGTGCGAGGTTCTGTCAGCACTCAGCTATTTTCCTATGACTGTTAAGTTAATCTAAGAAAAATTATGATATTCTATTGGATGAACAGAAGATTCACTGAGTTACACACACATTTCCATTTGCCTGAGGTTGGGCCATTAGTAAAAAAGGCAAATAAATGATAGAAGTGAAATATGGAGCCTCGCTGGAGGAATGGAAGTTTTGTCTGCTCCTCTAGTGGCAAGTTCAAATAATTCAGTGATTTGAGGCTGGAAGATGAAATTACTATTGTAAAAAATATCTTTTGTTCTATACCAAACCCATGGCAGCTACTCACAGCTTTATACACTTGCTTTTATCAGAGATGGGAGAAAAAAAATATTGCTTGAGATATCTCTCCTGCTGTGGCAGTACTTGGAGACAAGAAGTCAAAGGGCAGGAGCTTTTCATTAAATAAGGCATCACTACAAAGTGCTTTTTTGCACATTACCCACAGATGCTGTGCAAGGCAATATTGCCTCCACCTCTTCAGTCTTGGGTCTTGGTTTCACCTTCTGTGTGGAATGACAACTAATCTGTAATTCTGCTCACTGCTTACTCACCTCAACACTCCAACAGAACCCAAACTATTGGTCAGTACGTGCTAGGAAATATTAAAAACCCCAAATACATCGACATCTATGTAGAGCTGATCTTCTTCTGGAATGACAATAATTATAGAATTATAAAAGCACAATAATGTTTCCTTAAGCAACATCCCCAGGAATAAAGTTTTCAGCTTGTACCCTGTGAAATAATTTCCAAACAGCACTCAGTGGTAGGAGTTTGTTTCAGAAATAGAGGATGACGCATCATTTACAATACATAAAAGGAAATGAGAGTGAGTAATAAATCCACTGTGCAATATTTTCCTTTCAAAATGGATACTGTAGGTTGCTGGCCTATTTTCCCAGCTGCTGAATGAGTAATGCCATGACCGAAATCTGCTCAAACCATTTACTCTATAGATTGCTCAGCTTTCCCAGTGAAAAAGTGAAACAAAGGTCCTCCCAGTTCCAGGGGAAATCTTTTGATTTCTCATCTTCTCTATTTCCATCTTCTCCACATTTCCTCTTAGTGGTTTTACCAAGTTCTCTCAAGTGACTTCGCTCAAACTTTTTTTAAGAGTCACCTGTAGAAAGCTGATTTCTCCAGACTGATCTGATAAATGTGCACATAACTGACCTACACCCCTTTTCAGCTCTCAGTCTAAAAATCAGGTTAATAAACTTAAGCCCTTAGACACAGCTTATTAATAATTTTTCAGAAGGCCTTCAGAATCTAAAGTGCATTTAGTTTTGCAAACTGAGCTGGTAGTTAAGCTTTTGTTTTACTCAAGTAACCATCCAATTCCAACACACAGATAATTGTATAAGCCACAAGAAAATCAGCCTGCTAAAATAACAAATTTCTGAGAATAATGAGGAAAACCACGTCTCAACCCTACTGGATTTTAAACTTGTTAAACTTATTGCCATCTCTTTCAAACAATATCAGTTCTTGACTAACAGTTACAGAACCAAATAACTGGCTTGAATTTTGACTCTTACACTAAGATCAGACAAGGTGCACTGCTGAGAACAATGTAATTAAAATTGCACCATGTAATCTTGCTCTGCACAGTCATTCCCAGAACAGTTTCTATTCAGATCAAACACAGGCTTTTATACTTTAAAGAAAGACAGGCTTTGGTACCTTCCACAAAAGAACTGACCTGAGGGAAAGTATATTCTGTCAGTCAGGATCATTTATAAGCAACCTGAAATTTGTTTACATAGATAAACCAAGGGAAGAACATCAGACTACTGAAGTTTGTGCCTCTTTTAATAACTAAGGAACAATGAAAAACAAAGAAAAAAAACCAGAAACAAAAGCAAGAGAGCACACAAACAGATCAATAGTGATTATTTGATGATCTGGGTGACGCTGTTACTCACGTTTGCTACTGAAATGGGTGGAATTGCTCCACGTTTAAACAAGTACTGCACATGAGGCAAATGGCAATGAAAAGTTGTGTCAATTGCTTCACACAATCTATATTTCAGATATAAACTCTGCTTCTTTGGGCCATTTGCTGCTGGCTGGCTGTCACAGGTGGATGTCCCACCTTCATCTGGCACCATGTAGGTAACACTGCCAGCCTCGAGTTTGCACCATTGGAACCACCAGCCAAGACTGAGCTTGAGTCCAAGGGCAGTGCTTGACTCCAAGCCTTTTTGTCACTTTCAGGAACATGGATCAGGCCCATAACTGACAGTCTGCACAGAAAGTTGTCACCAGTGAATAAAACTGTGTCTTGTATTAAACTCCACAGTCAAAAAAAGAGCGCAGTGAAAAGCTATCCGAGAATTTTATTGCCAGATACTCTCTTAAATTTAATAAATTACAGTTATCCTTAAAATTAAGTGAATTCCTGCTGCAGTCATAGAAGTCAACTCAACAAAATTTGTGTCAATGTCAAATAAAGGAAAAAAAAAACTTGATTTCTCATCTTCCCTCATTTCTCCTTAGGCTTGGTATAAGTCCCACTAATGACAAATGCTCTGATAGCTGCACTGAGAATTCCTCATACAGATTTCTTACATTCTCACCTCACTTTGCAGCATTAGAATGCAGAAACCTCAGCACATCTGTTTGAATAAGTGTCTCTTTTCCTTCACATTAGAGTAACTATAATGATTATAATGCTTATGAAGTTTAAAGAGGTGAGATAATAATCAGTCAATCTTTACTTTGCTTCTGGTTATAAAGCCATTAAATAAAGAAAAGAATGCAAAAAAAACCCCCAAACCACTAAATCTGTGCGTTTTTCCAGCTCACGTCCCCTCCCAGAGCATTAGTCTCTTGTGACAAATAAAGCTCTGTCCTTGGTCCTTGTGTACACTGATATCCCTCATTTGTGTTCCACTTTGCTAATGGCTACAATCGTGCTAAACAGAGAATTCATCTGGTAATTGTGAGTTGCCAAAAGTTTCCAACTGACACGATGTTATATATTTATGCACACAGCTGCTTAGCAACTTTGTAGTAGTTCCATCCAGGAACTGAGGCGTAAATAAGTAATTATGCTATAGCAGAGAGTGCATGAGACATTTATAAATATAGGAACAGAAAGGTTATCAGAATTCATCACCTAGCAACAAATATAATGTGATCAGCTCCCCTGTCTGGCAGGCATCTAGCAAGAAATGCGTTCTAAACTCTGCTGCCTAGCGAGTTAACTTGGGAGTTTGAAGTTGAAATGAACTCTACAGCTAATTAAACTTAGCTCAGTGCTTCTGTAGGCTGCCTGTTTGTGTCTCAGCACATGCTTTATTCTGGAATAAGCAGTTGCCATTCACTCACTCATCCACAGATGGGTCACATTCAAATGCTGACAGAAGCCAAGAAAATGAGAATACAGAGACACCCTACACTTTCTCATGATTCCCAAGAAATCAAGACTGGCTGGTTAATGCCTGTGAATACAATGCAGAGGAGCAATTCTGGGAACGTGCTGAGATCCCTCAGACTCAGAACATGATCAAACTGTATTGTCAACATGGTTCCCACAACGCAGTTTTGGGGATGATTCCAATACAAAGGACTGGTTCTACAACTCCACACTTGTCTTAAACACTTCAAAGTGATGGATGTAATTATTCACCAGATTCACTTAATAATAGACTAGAACTTGCATCAATGAATATTAACTAAAAATAAAATTAGTTTTGAAGTACCAAATGCTTTGTGTATTCAGCCTGACAGACAACTTTCATTCCCTCCCTCCCTCCTCTTTCCCCTTGGTGTTTTACATAAATACTCTGTTATTACAAAGCCTGATGTCTGGAAACTGATGAGACTCATTATTGCACAGGCAATGGCTGCTATTGTACTGCAATGTAGAGTGATAGAGGTGCAGTGTTGCCACTATACTTCATTTTACTTTGTTCATCTCATATTATTTTTGGAAAGCAATCCTTGATCATCACCTCCAAGCCTTTTTATTTCGCAAAACTCTTCATTAAAATTTCCTTCCAAAGCTGAACAAAACCAGATTTCATTACAACCCTGAAAGATGTCCATTAATGCTTTGAAGGTCTGCCAGAGACAAGTCTGGGTTGGGAACATTCTTCACCAGGGAAGCTTTCACAGAAAAGTAAATTACAGACAGAGAAATGGATCCTGAACTGGCAAAAACAACACAGTCCTTCTCTCCATTTCCTAGACATGGAATAGTTATCTTAGATGAATCCCAACTCCAATAGATGGGAACATTTCCTCGTAGGAGCTGGAGCCCAGCAGCCCTGGCTTAGTGCAAGTAGATCACCTGACCAACCATGACAGGCAGTCAAGAAATAAAATACAGGCTCTTTGCATCCCCCCACATCTGCTCCTGCCTTTGCAGACCAATCCTCTCTGGTTTGTACACTCGGTCTCCGGGCTTCTCCTCGTGACTCACATCTCGGGAGAACGTTCCCAAACAAGCACCCAGGAGGAACGTGCTCAGCTCCTGGGGAAGAGTTTCTCCTGCCGTGGTTCCCATGCCTGCCTCCCACCCCCTCTCCTGCTGACACAACCTTTCCTACAACATTCCTGTACAGTAACTGGCAATGACTTGTGCTGCTCAACTTAGTTATCTTTCCAGGCTTGTTTCCCAATTATTCATTCCTCCTCCAGCTTTCCAAACCATCAAAGGAGTAAACATTATTTTACTACTTCATTCACTCGCTGTTCCAGGAGGAGACTCTGCATTTCTCCCCCTTTCCTTTTCAAGTGTCTAGAACACCCTCCAATATAGCCAAGGAAAATAAACCAGTCTGTGGTTGGGTTATTCTGTGTTAACATGTTAGGAGCTCCAGGTAAATTGCTCATTTGAGGTCTCAGAGAAGGCACTTCCATAGAACCACAAAATAATTAAGGTTGGAAATGACCTTTGAGATCAAGTCCAGCTTCCAGCCTAGTACCACCACCATGTTCATCATTAAACAATGTCCTCACTTGACAAATCCACAGGTTTTTTCCCAGGGATGGTGACTCCATCACTTCCCTGAGCAGTCTGTTCCAATGCTTTACAACCATTTCTGTGAAGGAATTGTTCCAGAGCTCAGGATGGTTCTCTCCAGTGCAGGAAGCTCCACCGCCCAAGATGTGCAAGGCCCTGCTCTCCCATAAAAAAAGTTGGAATCACCACACAGGGTGAAGGTGCATATATTCCAGAAAAACAGCATTTGGACACAAGCACCAAGAGTTGCCTAGGAAGAAACCTGGAACTGCCAGAATAGTCAATCAGCATGAACAAAATAAACTCAGCTAAGTACCACCTGAAAGCACCAATTGACAATAGATGGTGTCACAAAAACTGCCACTCTCAGGAGCAGAAAAGCTTCCCATAGGCCAAGTATGTTAAATTGATTTCATTGTCTCCATCTACAGAAGCCATTGGGTTTTTATCTGCACTGAAATGGGGTTTGGCTACAAGTATTGAAAATTTATTTGTTCAAAATGCATCCTGTGACCTACAGAAACCAGGGACAGCCACAGAAAGTCCCTGAGAAAGTTCATCTCAAGGGCAAGCACATGTATAAAGGGTTGAAAATGTTAGACAGGGATGATCAATTTGATATTTCAGATTAAATAAGGATGTTTAAAGTTCAATAGTACTAACATGAGCATGCACATGCTGAATGTGGACAAAAATACTTTAAAATATGAATTAGTGCATTTAATTGTTTTTAGGAATGGGAAAAATCCACCAGAGAAGATTCAAATACCACGTCTCTATTCCCATTCCCAGATAGGCAGTGTTTATAGAGATGGAGCAGCCTCTTAACAGGCAGACACCAGCTCTTCCCAGGTAGTACAAATGACACAACATGGAATAACATCGGCAGGAAAAATCAAGAACCAAAAATTAGATTCCACAAAATCTTACAAGATTGTGGATAAAAGACAAAAGGAAATGCACATATTCCAAAGGAAAGTGTTACTGGTCATTTGAGCGAGTTCTCAGGCTACAAGACAGCTGGAGAGTTTCTTAGTGGTGAGAATGTTTGATTCTACATGACAGAAAAAGCTGCACCCAAAATGAGTGTCCCAATTTCTGAGCTGGTGGAGAAAGAGAGCACCAGCACTAGACTTTTGTAAAAGGATCGTGTGGGATTTATTTAATTCTGCCTTAACCAATTATTCCAAGCATGACTTTTAATTCTAGGTCTAACAAAAATAAATGTTAATATTAAAAAAATTAAAAAAATATTTTTAATTTAAGCAAAGGGGAAAAAAAAACACCAAAAAAAGTCCCGCAGATTTCCAAATTTAAACAAATGTCTGGACGAAAAAGCAATTGTTCTCACACATGCACAAGGTGAATTATGAGGCATTATTCTGATAGACTGATGTGTAACACTGCTCAAGAGTTACGTCAGAAACAGAATTCCATTATGGAAAAGAAAAAAAAGATTTAATAGATCTACAAAATAGTAAGAGCTCATTAAAAAACCACCACCTTCCAACCAGTAAAAGTATTTAGTGTTCTTTATCTTGTTTCAAGCAAAGTCAAAGCAAACCATATAAACAATTTTTCTACTTTATTTATTGTAACTTTTTTTTTACAGAGACCCAATATCCATTCTGTGTAGAAATAAAACCTGGTGCTGTGTAAATTAATTTCTTGTTTATTAAAATAATATCACATTCCCACAGGCACAGAAGGGAATAAGGATATTTCTCTTCTCAGATTTTACCTCCTCTATAAATCTTAAAACTTTATACATAGTTAATTAAAAACTGTTGCAGTGTATAACTCATCATTACATATATCAGCTAACACTTCTCATTAAGGCTACAGATTTTGCAGTTGCAGCTGCTGCGTGGCAAGTAAGTCCTTTTTATATGTATCCTTCATAAAACAGCCTCTGTGGCACATTCCTGTTGTTTTGCTTGGGGTTTGTTATTTTTTCCCCTGGTAGATGTGTACTTTTCTGCTATTGCTTTAAAACTGCATTTACCTGAGAAGCAGGAGTTCAAATCCAGCACTTTACGAAAGCTCAAAAAAAAAAAGACACTTCTTAGCAAACATCGGAGCAGAGCAAATAACTCACAACAATCATTTATTTATTGGATTTGCCATTTATTTTTCTATTCACCACAGATTGCTAAATTCTTATATGTAAATTATTCATGAATTTCTGCCAATGCTTCTGCCATTTAAATTACTGTGAAAATGGAGTTGCAATTATTCAGATTTCAACATTGGCTCTGTCAGGTTTTTGGGGCACGGGTTCTGTTCCATGATTGGTTGCAACTTGCCAATTTGGAATATGTTTCAAGCATTACACTTGAGTACACAGTTCAAAATTTACTTTGTCAGTTCTATACTTGCAATTTGTGCTCTGAATATAATGTTTTCTGACATTTCCATACTGACAGAAGCTCTAGTGTAGACACAGCTATATCTTGCTTCAATGGACATTTCAGTGGCATTATTTCAGTCATTTTCAGTGCCAAAGCCATTACTAAAAAGCATGAGACTGACAGAGGAGGTTTTTGACATTAACTGCCTCTGTGTTTTCTGCTGTTTATGAAGGTGCTTGAGTCAGGAGGGCTCTTGCTGACAATCCCAGATGGTTGCTGCTCAAGCCATCCACAAAGTGTGTACCCAGCACTCGAGGGAGGAGCACAACAGAGCCCAAAAGAAGGGGAAGGAAGGGAAGGAGCAGTCTTTCCAAGCAGGAGGGACAGACCTTGGCTCACTGGTTAATTCCTTCCACCCAGGAGGGAGAATTCTGCCAGGCAGTTGTTAATCACTTTAGCTAAAACATCCTGGCACTCCATCAGGCCTGCTCCAGCCAGGAGTCCCCACCCTTCTCCAGCCCCCACCCTTCACCTGGAGCTCACAGACATGCGCAGAGGGAAGGCCCCACACTGCCCCTACAAACCTCTGCCAAAAAATAAGAGGTGGGAAACAGGGATATTGAGACAGTTCAGTACCAAAACAAAACCAGAGTTCCCCTAATGTCAGGTGAGGCTGAGGGGTTTTCATTCTTCAGTTTCAAAGCCAATGTGAAAAGTGATTCACCTTAATGTTAGCATTACTGCAGAACATCCCATTTTCATCTCAAAATCTCCAAGGCTACCTGTGCTGGGGATGTGCATTTGCACCTGTACGCTTAAAACTTGGCTTTGTACCCAGTGACTCTCCTGATAACAGACAAATGGCCTGAGGTTACACTCACATCAGGAGGGACAGAAAATACTCCAAGTTTCAAAGTGATAGCTCACCATCCTTTCAAACTTTCAGCAGTTTACTTCTTCCCATCACTTTTCAGAAGATAAATCTTGGAAGAGGACGGTTATAATTGAATCTCCCAGTGTTAGCAGCAATGCATTTTACATGAGAGAGCCTGATCTTGCTTCACAGGGTTGAACAGTGTTTGCAAGCCAGCAAAGCCCATCAGTTACTGTAATACATCCCTCTCTCCTCAAAACACTAAGCTCCAGCAGTGATGGAGGAGGCACTCAGTCGAAAAGACCCGAATTTGAAAGTCTCATCATGTGAAATGAGGATAGATTATGTACGACACTCAGCCTGCTCATTTCAGGAGGGAAGTTTACCTAAGAAATGCACCTTTATATTGGTACAGACAAAATGCAGTCAAAGAAATAATAACATAATCTAAAATTAAATCAAATGTAATCTAAAAAGTCAACCTACATTACATTAATAATTGTAGCTGGGACTTGGAAACAAAGCAATTTTTAAGAGGATGTATTTTGTATAAGTTTTGCTTTGAAGTCCCTGGGCAGCACATCAAAGAGGGAATGTAGCATGCTTATTCTCTAGGGACGGGTCTTAAAAAATCACAAAAACTCTATTGGGGACAGACTTTGTCACTGCTCTCAGCAGAACAAACACAGAGAGGAAGGTTCTGTGTGTTGCCTCCAATGGAGATTTGATCTGATTATCCCATTTTGGTAAAAAGAGCAGCAAATTTGGGAATTGCTCAGCTCTCTGCACAAAGTCAGGACCAGATTGTGTCACCCACAAATTACCCAGTGAGCCACCTCACTGGGACCACCACCCAAGTGAAGAATCTCAACTTCTGCTCCCAATTTTTGGTGAAAAAGCAGGCTTGAGCCAAGACCTCTGAAGACAAAACCTCTGAAGGAAGAAATGTGCATCTCGTGTGATTTCTTTCAATGGCATTGAGTTTTTAATTTTTATTTTCCAACAAGTGTTTCAATATAATTTCAACAGTACTTGGAGGAGTAACCTGAATGCTTTGGAAAGCCAGAATACTTGTTAGAGGAACAGAAGTAAATCAGTTAAATTAAAAAAAAAAATCTAGATGGTGCACTGCAAAATTTTGTGCAAGCCACTTATGCCGCAGAAAATTGATTTTCCCGCAGGTTCTGCAGCTTTGCACTTCTTTTTGAAGTAGAGAAGCTAGATATATTTTTCTACATATATTTCTCTGAGCTAGAGCCCAGAATGGTTTTATATTTTGCTGAACATTTTCCAGCTGATTAATGTTGTGTTTACCAAACTATAAATATAGGATGATGCCTCCTTGAAGAAGTGATTTAACTTTTCTCCTCTATTTTTGTAAATTGTTTTTGCTGTGTGTTTTTAAATAAATGGTGTAAACATAAAACTGAAACTGAATCCCTACATTACATTTTATGGAGAGATTTTCTTTTTTAATAATGAGCAATATCAAAATACCAGTACCCATCTTGTGTACAAACACAACTCAGGTCTTCAGCACACAGCATGTGGTGAAGTTTAATATAATCTCAATAAGTTATTCAATAAAACAGAAGATTATTTCATTTTTAATGAGTTGACATTGTGAGAGGGTGTTTAAGCAGAGCTTGACATTTGATGGCTGCATCATGTCCCTTCTAGGAAACCTCTCTGTTGCCATAAACACAGCCTGGCTTTTTTGATTACTTTTTTTTTGCTTCACAGAGATTTGGGACACAGAGTTCTTTGTCTGGCTTCATCTGTTCACTGGAATATTTCTGCTTTTACTTTCTCACATGAAGGGGATACTCATTCCTGCCTGCTATCAGTTTGTACTCACTGACAGAACTGGCTCAAGCTAGGATCCTGGTGACAAAGGGGCTTTGCACTGATCTCAGAAGGTTCTGATTAAGCTGCAACTGGAAATATCATTGCTGAGATGTAACTGTACAGACAGGGCAGGCCCTGGCACAGAGTGCCCAGAGCAGCTGTGGCTGCCCCTGATCCCTGGAAGTGTCCAAGGCCAGGTTGGACAGGGCTCGGAGCACCCTGGAATAGAGGGAGGTGTCCCTGCCCATGGCAGGGGGTGGAACAAGAGCTTTCAGGTCCCTTCTGTGATTCTATGATTCCATGACAGACCAATCTTCACAAAAAATATGTTTTCTTCTCACCTGCCTTCATTTTCACAATAATATATCGGCAGTGCCCAGATGTGCTGGAGCACCTGGAGGTATTTCAGTGCCACTGCAAGACACACCTACAGCAGATGACATTCCCCACCCCGGCCACACTGGGACATGGATTCATCAGCACTGGGAATGCCATTCCTCTCATTGTCCCATTATCCTGGAGCTAGGAAATGTCCTTGGCAATGATTTTACCAATCCAAACCAGGGGTTCTTTCCAAAACTCCTTAGGTAACAACTTATTTCCCATCTCTTATTTTGACATTGTTACATAGGTTTTACATTTATTTTTCCCCCATGCTAAGCATTCTGGATTTTGTGTAGTGTACAGATTATAAACAATGCTAAAATTAATTTGTGTCTCATGCATTCAGCTTCACCCTGACTTAATCATCCTGCTGTGTGTTTACTTAGATAAATGCCTGACAATGTTATTGACACTTCAAAGAAAATAAGCCATTTTCTTTATGCACGTACATCAGCACTGCTCACATTCACCAAAAAAAAAAAAAAAAAAAAA